>JAFFST010054958.1:9911-19911 GCA_022414735.1 Noturus placidus | reverse complement strand
GTCGATGAATTGAAACCTCTGGCAACGTCTCGCGACCGTTCCGCCAGATCCGCTGGGAAAAAGCCCTTCTTTCCACTGGCAATCAGTATCCCGATCCTCTTCCTGCCAGATCTGCCTGCTAATAACCACGGCAAAAAAAATCCCGTTATTATCCCGTGCGCCGGTGACGCCATGTCCTCCTCCGCCTTCCTGCACTTTATCACATCTCTCATGCGTGACCCAGAGACGTACGAGAAGCAGCTCGAGCTCCATGTCACAATCTTGTCGGTTGTGAATCACATCTGGACGACGTTAACGTGACGAGATGCACGAAAACAAGTCAACGGCGTTTCAGCTCCATTTAAAACATTCACGAGAAACTAATGATCTGCGTAGCTCTGCTTGAACCCGCTACAGAGCCAGGTTCATTAACGATGACATGATGATAGCTGTGAAAATCCGTATAACAGATTTAACTTAAGACATGATGCCTGAAAGGGCAAAGCTCGATCCTGATTGGTTAACAAGTAGTCACCAATTAATAACCAATGAATGGTCTACAGTTATCTTTAAATCATGTCGTGGTGGCTACGACGGATATAATTACGGTAATAAAATAATAAACATTTCAAATAAAGTTTGTCTAAATAAATAACGATTGATCAAAGGACTATAATTATGCATTTTTAATTAAAATATGTATAAATATATTTAAACGACATAACGGTTGTTAAAGCATTAAAATGCAAATAACGATTACAATAAAATATAAAAACTCTAAACTGATTAGTATTATTAAAGAGAGTTTGTAATCCTCATTATTAAATTTATTCACTGCAAATGACATATTTGAGTTAATACTAAATAATTCTTGTTTATATTCAAAGCCGTTCATTTCTCTTTTGTCTTCTTTTGCATATTTCAATGTATGTCCCGTTTAATTATTACGGTTTTTATTTATTTAATTATTACGTTTTTTAGTTTAATGCTATTTTATTTTGTATGAATATTAATCGATCAGTTTATGGTAATGGTGATGGTGATGTTATGGTGATGGTGATGTTAATGTGATGGTGATGGTGATGTTAATGATGATGGTGATGTTATGGTGATGGTGATGTTAATGGTGATGGTGATGTTAATGGTAATTTTAATGGTGATTGTGATGTGGATGTTAATGGCGATGTTAATGGTGATGGTGATGTTATGGTGATGGTGATGTTAATGGTGATGGTGATGTTAATGGTGATGGTGATGTTAATGTGATGGTGATGTTATGGTGATGGTGATGTTAATGGTGATGGTGATGTTAATGTGATGGTGATGTTATGGTGATGGTGATGTTAATGGTGATGGTGATGTTAATGTGATGGTGATGTTATGGTGATGGTGATGTTAATGGTGATGGTGATGTTAATGTGATGGTGATGTTATGGTGATGGTGATGTTAATGGTGATGGTGATGTTAATGTGATGGTGATGTTATGGTGATGGTGATGTTATGGTGATGGTGATGTTAATGGTGATGTTATGGTGACGGTGATGGTGATGTTAATGGTGATGGTGAAGTTAATGGTGATTTTAATGGTGATTGTGATGTGGATGGTAATGGTGATGTTAATGGTGATGGGGATGTTAATGGTGATGTTAATGGTGATGTTATGGTGATGGTGATGTTATAGTGATGGTGATGTTATGGTGATGGTGATGTTAATGGTGATGGTGATGTAATGGTGATGGTGATGTGGATGTTAATGGTGATGGTGATGGTGATGTTATGGTGATGTTAATGGTGATGATGATGTTAATGGTGATGGTGATGTTATGGTGATGGTGATGTTAATGGTGATGTTAATGGTGATGGTGATGTTATGGTGATGGTGATGGTGATGTGGATGTTAATGGTAATGGTGATGGTGATGTTAATGGCGATGGTGATGTTAATGTGATGGTGATGTTATGGTGATGGTGATGTTATGGTGATGGTGATGTTATGTGATGGTGATGTTAATGGTGATGTTATGGTGACGGTGATGGTGATGTTAATGGTGATGTTATGGTGACGGTGATGGTGATGTTAATGGTGATGGTGGTGTTAATGGTGATTTTAATGGTGATTGTGATGTGGATGGTAATGGTGAGGTTAATGGTGATGGGGATGTTAATGGTGATGTTAATGGTGATGTTATGGTGATGGTGATGTTAATGGTGATGGTGATGTTATAGTGATGGTGATGTTATGGTGATGGTGATGGTGATGTTAATGATGATGGTGATGTTAATGGTGATGTTAATGGTGATGTTAATGGTGATGGTGATGTTGATGGTGATGTTAATGGTGATGGTGATGTTATGGTGATGGTGATGTTAATGATGATGGTGATTCTGATGTGGATCTTAATGGTGATGTTAATGGTGATGGTGATGTTAATGGTGATGTTAATGGTGATGGTGATGTTATGGTGATGGTGATGTTAATGGTGATGGTGATGTTATGGTGATGGTGATATTATGGTGATGGTGATGTTAATGATGATGGCGATTGTGATGTGGATGTTAATGGTGATGTTAATGGTGATCGTGATGTTAATGTTGATGGTGATGTTAATGGTGATAGTGATGTTAATGGTGATGTGGATGTTAATGGTGATGTTAATGGTGATGTTAGTGTTAATGGTGATGTTAATGGTGATTGTGATGTTAATGGTGATGGAGATATGGATGTTAATGGTGATAGTGATGTTAATGGTGATGATGATGTGGATGTTAATGGTGATGTTAATGGTGATGTTAGTGTTAATGGTGATGTTAATGGTGATGGTGATGTTAGTGTTAATGCTGATGGTGATGTTAGTGTTAATGGTGATGTTAATGGTGATGGTGATGTTAGTGTTAATGGTGATGTTAATGGTGATGTTAGTGTTAATGGTGATGTTAATAGTGATGGTGATGTTAATGGTGATGGTGATATGGATGTTAATGGTGATGGTGATGTTAATGTTGATGGTGATGTTAATGGTGATGTTAATGGTGATGGGATGTTAATGGTGATGTCAATGGTGATGTTGATGTTAATGGTGATATTAATGGTGATGTGGATGTTAATGTTGATGGTGATGGTAATGGGGATGTTAATGGTGATGGGATGTTAATGGTGATGTTAATGGTGATGGTGATGTTAGTGTTATGGTGATGTTAATGGTGATGGTGATGGTGATATGGATGTTAATGGTGATTGTGATGTTAATGTTGATGTTAATGTTGATGGTGATGTTAATGGTGATGTTAATGGTGATGTTAATGGTGATGGTGATGTTAATGTTGATGTTAATGGTGATGTGGATGTTAATGGTGATGTTAATGGTGATGGGATGTTAATGGTGATATCAATGGTGATGTGGATGTTAATGGTGATATTAATGGTGCTGTGGACGTTAATGTTGATGGTGATGTTAATGGTGATGTTAATGGTACTGGGATGTTAACGTTAATGTTGATGGTGATGTTAATGGTGATGTTAATGTGGATGTTAATGTTGAGCTTTGAGAAGCTACTCAGCGCTTTGAGAAGCTACTCAGCGCTTTGAGAAGCTACTTTTAAAGGCCCTTTATAAAATAAAGACTTATTATTATTATTATTATGGTGATGTTAATGGTGATGGGGATGTTAATGGTGATGGTAATGGTGATGCGGATGTTAATGTTGATGTTAATGGTGATGGTAATGTTGATGGTGATGTTAATGGTGATGGTGATGTTAATGGTGATGGTGATGTTAATGGTGATGTTAATGGGGATGGGATGTTAATGGTGATGTCAATGGTGATGTGGATGTTAATGGTGATGTTAATGGTGATGTGGATGTTAATGTTGATGATTATGTTAATAGTGATGGTAATGTTGATGGTGATGGTGATGGTGATTGTGATGTTAATGGTGATGGTGATGTCAATGGTGACAGTGATGTTAATGGTAATGGTGATGTGGATGTTAATGGTGATGTGGATGTTAATGTTGATGGTGATGTTAATGGTGATGGGGATGTTAATGGTTATGGTAATGGTGATGCGGATGTTGATGTTAATGGTGATGGTGATGTTAATGGTGATGTTAATGGTGATGGTGATGTGGATGTTAATGGTGATGTTAATGGTGATGGTGATGTTAATGGTGATAGTGATGTTTATGGTGGTGGTGATGTGGATGTTAATGGTGATGTTAATGGTGATTTTAATGGTGATGGTGATGTTAGTGTTAATGGTAATGTTAATGGTGATGGTGATATAGATGTTAATGGTGATGTGAATGTTAATGTTGATGGTGATGTTAATGGTGATGTGGATGTGAATGTTGATGGTGATGTTAATGGGGATGTTAATGGTGATGGGATGGTAATGGTGATGTCAATGGTGATGTGGATGTTAATGGTTATGGGATGTTAATGGTGATGTTAATGTTGATGGTGATGTTAATGGTGATGGTGATGCGGATGTTAATTGTGATGTTAATGGTGATGGTGATGTCAATGGTGATGGTGATGTGGATGTTAATGGTGATGTTAATGGTGATGTGGATGTTAATGTTGATGGTGATGTTAATGGTGATGTTAATTTTAATGGTGATGGGGATGTTAATGGTGATGTTAATGGTGTTGGTGATGAGGATGTTAATATTGAAGATGTTAATATTGTTAATATTGATGGTGATGGCATGTTAATGTTGATGGCGATGGTGGTGATGATAATGTTAACGGTGATGTTAGTGTTAATAGTGATGTTAGTGTTAATGGTGATGGTGATGATAATGTTAACGGTGATGTTAGTGTTAATAGTGATGTTAGTGTTAATGGTGATGGTGATGTTAATGTCTACTGTGATGTTAATGGTGATAGTGTTAATGGTGATGTTAATGTCTACGGTGATGGTAATGGTGATAGTATTAATGGTGATGTGGATGTTAATTGTGGTAGTGTTAATGGTGATGTTAATGTCGATGGTGATGTTAATGGTGATGTTAATGTTAATGGTGATTTTAATGTTAATGGTGATGTTAATGTTAATGGTGATTTTAATGTTAATGGTGATGTTAATGCTAATGGTGATGGTTATGTCAATGGTGATGTTCATGTAATGGTGATGTTAATATCGATGATGATGTTTCAGGGCGATATCCCAGACGGCAGAGCACATTAATAAGACGCAGCAGTGTAAGACGCTCCCCGGCCTGGTGTCGTCGCAGGCTCAGCTCTGCCGCACTAACCTGGAGCTCATGCAGATCATCGTCCAAGCCGCACGCGAGGTCAAAAAGACATGCCAGAAAACGTTTGCCGACATGCGCTGGAACTGTTCGTCCATCGACACTCACAAATACCTGCCGGACCTGGAGAGAGGTCAGAGTTACAGATTTAACCATAAACTCTTTTATATATTCCTGATGTTATTTATTGAACATTATTAAATTAAAATCACTGCAGTAATGTGTGTATGGGTACAGTGACTCTTCATTCCCTCTCTTCATTCCCTCTCTTCATTCCCTCTCTTTATTCCCTTGCTTCATTTCCTCTCTTCATTCCCTCTCTTCATTCTCTCTCTTCATTCCCTCTCTTTATTCCCTCTCTTTATTCCCTCTCTTCATTCTCTCTCTTCACTCCCTCTCTTTATTCCCTCTCTTTATTCTCTCTCTTTATTCCCTGTCTTCATTCCCTCTCTTCATTCTCTCTCTTCATTCCCTCTCTTCATTCCCTCTCTTCATTCCCTCTCTTCATTCTCTCTCTTCATTCCCTTTCTTTATTCTCTCTCTTTATTCCCTCTCTTTATTCTCTCTCTTCACTCCCTCTCTTCATTCCCTCTCTTCATTCTCTCTCTTCATTCTCTCTCTTCATTCCCTCTCTTCATTCCCTCTCTTCATTCTCTCTCTTTATTCCCTCTCTTCATTCCCTCTTTATTCTCTCTCTTCATTCCCTCTCTTTATTCCTTCTCTTCATTCCCTCTCTTAATTCCCTCTCTTCATTCCCTCTCTTTATTCCATATTGTCAGAGACGCCGTTATAGAAAACTAATCAACACCTGACGACCAATCACAATCCAGCACTCAGCAGCACTGAATTTTATGTTTATTTGTTTATTTTACAGTTTATGTTTTAGTGCTGGTTTAGTGAAGGTTTAGCACTGTTTTAAGTGCTACTTTATTGAAGGTCTAGCACTGGTTTAGTGAAGGTTTAGCATTGGTTTAGTGAAGGTTTAGCATTGGTTTAGCGCTGGTTTAGCCCTCTTTTACTCAGTGTGAGGATTCCTCTCGGCCTTCACTACACGATTAAATACTTCTCATCTTTCTCCACAAAGGAAAGAGTTAAAAGCTGTGAGCTCCGTCTGATGAAGCCGTCTTTCCGTGAAGCGTCCTTGTTTCTCATGCTGGTGAACAATAGCTTCCTTTCTGCTCAGCCGTTCTGCTCTAACGTGGCTCAGATCCCACGCCGACTCATTTCGTGCCCACTTCCCAGAATTGATTTTTTTTCTAGTTTGCTTGTTTGAGGTCTGTATCAGGTTGTTTATGTATCCGTCATGTCGTGCCCTACAGTAATGAGACTGTACAAGCACAAAGATGCTGACGCGAGCGAACACTTGTACTACATTGGAACAGTACTGTGATATTTAAAGCCTCATATTGGAACCGTGGATGCTTGATATCTACGTGTCTTGTTTATGAGTTTGTTACATTTATGGGTTTTATTTATTTTGCACTGTTATCTCATTGGAATTAAGGTTATTCGTGAATGCTTTTCGTTTACTGCTACTGTAACACTGCGGTTTCCCTCAGGATCAGTAATAATTCTATCTATTTATCTATCGATCAAAACTTCACACAATGAACATGTCCAACAATTTTCTAATTAATGAAACACCTTCTGCGCTGTGAGATTTAACACCAGTGTCAGATTCAATTCATTCCCTCTTGTCAAAGCATCTTGTGTTCAAAACGTGGAAGTTCACCTGTGAACGCTGCTTTGTGTCTTTTAGGAACGAGGGAGTCTGCGTTCGTGTACGCTCTCTCCGCCGCCGCTATCAGCCACACCATTGCTCGAGCATGCACCAGCGGAGATCTGAAGCTATGTACGTGCGGCCCAATCCCAGGTGACGCTCTCGAGACCGGGCACCGGTGGGGTGGCTGCGCCGACAACCTCCACTACGGCCTTGTCATGGGATCAAAGTTCTCAGACGCTCCCATGAAGATGAAGAAGAAAACCGGGTTACACCCAAACAAACTAATGCACCTGCACAACAGCGAAGTAGGGCGACAGGTAACATCATCTGACCTGTATCACCAAACCTCACACGCAACACCAAACCCCACGTGCAACACCTGACCTGTATCACCAAACCTCACGCGCAACACCAACCTCATGCTCAACACCAAACCTGTATCACCAAACCTCAACCTCAACACCAACCCTCACCCGTACCACTAAACCTGTATCACCAAACCTCACCCGCATCACCAAACCTCACCCGCAACACCGACCCTCACCCGCAACACTAAACCTGTATCACCAAACCTCAACCGCAACACCAACCCTCACGTGCAACACCACACCTCACGCACAACACCAAACATCACCCGCTACACCAAACCTGACCCACTACAGCAAACCTCACCCGTATCACCAAACTTGACTCGCTACACCAAAACCTCACCCGCAACACCAAACATCACCCGCCATACCAAATCTCACCTGCAACACCAAGCCTCACCAGCAACACCAAGACTCACCCTCTACACCAAATCTCACCTGCAACACCAAACCTCACCCAGAACACCAAACCTCACCCACAACACCAAACTTGACCCGCTACACCAAACCTCACCCGCATCACCAAACCTCACCTGAAACACCAAACCTGTATCACCAAACATCAACTGTATCACTAAACCTGACCCGTAACACCAACCCTCACCTGCAACACCAAACCTGTATCACCAAACGTCAACTGTATCAACAAATCTCACCCGCAACACCAAAACTCACATGCAACACCAAACCTCACCCGCAACACCAAACCTCACCCGCAAAGCAAACATCACCCATAACACCAAACCTCACCCGTATCACCAAGCCTCACCCGCATCACCAAGTCTCACCCGCATCACCAAACCTCACCCGCATCACCAAACCTCACCAGCAACACCAAACCTCACCCGCATCACCAAACCTCACCCACAACACCAAACATCACCCGCACTAACAACACCAACACCTCACCCGCATCACCAAATCTCACCCGCATCACCAAACCTCACTCGCAACACCAAACCTCACCCGCAACACCAAGCCTCACCCGCTACACCAAACCTCACTCGCAACACCAAACCTCACTCGCAACACCAAACCTCACCCGCTACACCAAACCTCACTCGCAACACCAAACCTCACCCACATCACCAAATCTCACCCGCATCACCAAAACTCACCTGCTACACCAAACCTCACCCGCATCACCAAACATCACCCCCAACACCAACACCAACCTTCACTAGCATCACTAAAACTCACCCGCAACATCAACCCTCACCCGCATCACCAAACCTCACCCGCATCACCAAATCTCACCCGCATCACCAAATCTCACCCGCATCACCAAAACTCACCCGCTACACCAAACCTCACCCGCAACACCAAACCTCACCCGCAACACCAAACATCACCCGCACCACCAACACCAACCCTCACCCACAACATCAACCCTCGCCCGTATCACCAAACCTCACCCGCATCACCAAATCTCACCCGCATCACCAAACCTCACCCGCAACACCAAACCTCACCCGCAACACCAAACATCACCCGCACCACAAACACCAACACCAATCCTCACCCGCATCACTAAAACTCACCCGCAACAGCAACCCTCGCCCGCATCACCAAATCTCACCCGCTACACCAAACCTCACCCGCAACACCAAACCTCACCCACAACACCAAACATCACCCGCACCAACAACACCAACACCAACCCTCACCCGCATCACTAAAACTCACCCGCAACATCAACCCTCACCTGCATCACCAAACCTCACCCGCATAACCAAACCTCACCCACAACACCAAACCTCACCCGCATCAATAAAACTCACCCGCAACATCAACCCTCACCCACATCACCAAACCTCACCCGCATCACCAAACCTCACCCGCATCACCAAACCTCACCCGCATCACCAAACCTCACCAGCAACACCAAACCTCACCCGCAACACCAAACATCACCCGCACCACCAACACCAACCCTCACCCGCATCACTAAAACTCATCCGCAACATCAACCCTCACCTGCTACACCAAACCTCACCCGCATCACCAAACCTCACCCACAACACCAAACATCACCCGCACCACCAACACCAACCCTCACCCGCATCAATAAAACTCACCCGCAACATCAACCCTCACCCGCATCACCAAAGCTCACCCGCATCACCAAAACTCACCCGCATCACCAAAACTCACCCGCCACACCAAACCTCACCCGCAACACCAAACATCACCCGCACCACCAACACCAAACCTCACCCGCATCACCAAATCTCACCCGCATCACCAAATCTCACCCGCATCACCAAAACTCACCCGCAACACCAAACATCACCCGCACCACCAACACCAACACCAACCCTCACCCGCATCACTAAAACTCACCCGCAACATCAACCCTCACCCGCATCACCAAATCTCACCCGCATCACCAAATCTCACCCGCTACACCAAACCTCACTCGCAACACCAAACCTCACCCGCAACACCAAGCCTCACCCGCTACACCAAACCTCACTCGCAACACCAAACCTCACTCGCAACACCAAACCTCACCCGCTACACCAAACCTCACTCGCAACACCAAACCTCACCCACATCACCAAATCTCACCCGCATCACCAAAACTCACCTGCTACACCAAACGTCACCCGCATCACCAAACATCACCCCCAACACCAACCTTCACTAGCATCACTAAAACTCACTCGCAACAT
>JAFFST010054957.1:29665-60963 GCA_022414735.1 Noturus placidus | reverse complement strand
GGGGGGGACAGATTGGTATTTCCTCAACATTGGGGGGGTCACGACCCCCCCAACGAGTGTGTGGTTACGCCCATGACCTTAACAATATAAATAAAACACATCTAACCCAAATCCTCAACCTTCAAGCTTCGTAAAACCCCTACGACCTTTCTCTTAATAAAACAATAACAGGTCTTAAATATATATAAATGTGTGTGTTTTATTTATATGTAATAAACAGGCAATACATTGAAAAAGAGATAAATGCATCAAAAGAAGAAAAATGATAAAGAATCAGTAAGGGAGAGCAGAGACGTTTGTTCACACACACACACACACACACACACACACACACACACACACACACACACACACTCAGCTGAACACCGTTTCACTCCCTTTGTCATTTCTACACATTTCCAGTGAGTAGTTAGTACACTATGTTTACGTTTTTCAGCGTGTATCATCACGTTATAATAATCTCTTGCACTTTATTCCGCACTAGAACCGTGTACGGGTCGGTTGTGATGTTTGCCCAGCGTGTAAGTGGGTGTGGTCTTATCTCTGTGTTGTTTGATGGTCCTGGAGGAATGTTCTTTCGTTGCACCGTGTGCTGTACCAGCTGCACACGTCTGAAATGACAATAACGCCATCATTTCTAGTCTTTTACGAGCCGCGGACATCACGGGATATCCTCGGTTAGAGGAACCGAGGCGGAACCGAGGAGGAACCGAGGAGGAACCGAGGCGCTTCTGATACAACAGCGAAGACGCACGATTACAGCCGAGTCGAATTACGCTACTGAAAACTGATTTCATTCTACTCAAGTCTATTAAGGTGGAAACGTAGAGCGGAGAGTTCAGGTCTCGACCGGGTCTCCACGCTCTGGACCACAGCAACCGTAGCCTTTCAGTGTCACGCCTTAATACCTAACGCCTTAATATCTAGGCAGATCTACAAGCGTCTACAGTTGTGTAACTCAAAATAATCCCAGATTAATTCCACTGTTCACTGAAAACCAGTCCTGGACATGACACTGCATGAAACTACAGTATTCATGCTTTCATATTTATCATCGTATAGAGTCTAACCAAAATACTTGTGCAAACAAATAAACAAACAAATAAACAAACAAATACAATGCCATCTATTGCGAAATCATTTGAACCCTTATTATCACACAGAAATGATGTATGAACATCTCCAGATGATTTCAGATTCCATCTTCTTCTTATTTTGTTTTTTTTTTTCGTTTTTAAATTGTATGATGTCTGCATTTTGATGTGTGAATGTTTCTCAGAGGAAACGCTACACGGTTTGTTCCACGAGTTTAAAAGGAAAACAATCTGCCTGAAATAACGAGCAGAAGTCCATGTTTACAAAGTCCCACACGAGTCACCTTCAGACCATTTCTGACTGCAGACTGTACGCAAGACGGGGGAAAACTAATCAGCTCCACCCTAACAAAACAAACAAACAAACAAACAACAAGCTAAAGGGATCATTAATATATATAGCGCAAAAACAAACAAACAAACAAAAAAACATCAAAGGTGAGCATTAATGTTTGGCGCAAACAAACAAACAAAAACAAACAAACAAACAAAAACATTTAATGTGATAATTAATATCTGGTGCAAAAAACAAACAAACAAACAAAAACATTTAATGTGAATTAATATATGGTGCAAAAAACAAACAAACAAACAAACAAACAAACAAAAACATTTAATGTGATAATTAATATCTGGTGCAAAAAACAAACAAACAAACAAACAAAAACATTTAATGTGAATTAATATCTGGTGCAAAAAACAAACAAACAAACAAACAAAAACATTTAATGTGATAATTAATATCTGGTGCAAAAAACAAACAAACAAACAAAAAAAACAAATAAGGTGAGCATTAATGTTTGGCGCAAAAAAAAACAAACAAACAAACAAAACCATCTAATGTGATCATTAATATCTGGTGCAAAAAAACAACCCAGCAATGTATTGGTCATTTATTGATTTATTTTCTGTGGAAGTTGCTTAAGTTTGAGAATAAAAACACTCGAGAGCGTACTCATTTACACTAATGCTCTTAAGTGACTCAGACCTCATTCAAATCGTATGTTTTCCTGCAATTATAAACTCAAAACGCTGTGTTAAATTGACCGTCCATGAATGTGGACCTGAAAGAGTTCACTCGGACTGATTCAGACAGAACCTGGTCTCTATTAAACCCTCAGTACAGGTGAAATCGCTCTAAATGCCCCGATACATCAACACCCAGGTTTTCTTTACTTTAATGTCATTCATTGACTGTATGGATTCGTGCAGAAATTCGATTACGGTCATTACAGACACTTCTTCCCCCCCGGAGAAATACCTCGGGACGCTGAAGCATCGAAAGCTGACGACACGCAGACTTTACACGCTGTCTTTCATCATGCCATTCTCTTTTATTTATTTATTATTGAGAATCTGTGCCTTTAATCATCTTCAGTCTGAGAATTCGGCCATATATACTGTATACACCGCAGTGCTGCTGTGTTCTGGAATCCGATTGGTCAGGAGGTGTGGATTACGTGCATATAACAGCAGCTCAGACACTAGTTCTTCCCGTATCATAACGGACAGGCTTATGTTATATTAATGCCCTCGTTATTGTTCGAATAATTCTAGCTCACACGATGGGATTGTTTACACTTCCTGGTTTCTCAGGAAATAATATTGAAAGAGAGAGAGATTTCAGCATGACCATGAAACATTGTGACTACAGGAAATGATCAGTAGGTGATCAACAGGTTCTGGATCCCAGGACTCACTCAGTACATGGACACGGCATGGCACGGTGAAGGCTATCTGTGGAAGGCGGTAGAGATCAAGGCTGAGAATGAGACGAGGAACAACGAGCTCATCATGCTCTGGAGTCACGTCATGGCCATTGTCACAGCTCAGTCCGACCCAAACTCCATCTCCCATGACCAAACACCTACCTCCCCTACACGCATGTGCTCTCCTTCAAACTCCATCTCCCATGACCCCACACCTACCTCCCCTACACGCATGCGCTCTCCATCAAACTCCATCTCCCATGATCCCACACCTACACGCATGCGCTCTTCTTCAAACTCCATCTCCCATGACCCCACACCTACCTCCCCTACACGCACGCGCTCTCCTTCAAACTCCATCTCCCATGATCCCACACCTACCTCCCCTACACGCATGCGCTCTCCTTCAAACTCCATCTCCCATGATCCCACACCTACACGCATGCGCTCTCCTTCAAACTCCATCTCCCATGACCCCACACCTACCTCCCCTACACGCATGCGCTCTCCTTCAAACTCCATCTCCCATGACCCCACACCTACATGCATGCGCGCACCTTCCCCGGAGTTCTGAAGTTCACACACCTGTCACTAATCACACATCCAATCTTCAAGCTAGTATATATACACGCCTATCGCCTTCACTCATTGCGAAGTATACGTCTTGTTGATTCGTTCCTCAGCGTTACCACGCCTGATCATTCATCTTGCTTACTCGTTTGTCTCGACCTCGCTTTCCGCTCTTTGACTACGCTTTCTGCCTACTCCCGTCTATGTTGTTTGCCCAATCGCCTCACTTCGTTCGCACTGCTCGTCTACGCTCGCCTCGCGGCTACACTTCTGCCTCGCTGCCCCCGCCTGCTTCCCCATCTCCCCCGTACGTGACAGTCCTGGGATTTGTTGGAAAATATCACAGTGTACTGTGTGAATCATGAGTGTGAGGTCTGACGCATGGTATCTGCTCGGAATTAGAGAGACGGGAAAAGGTGAACATTTCAAACAAGTGCGAGTAGAAATCACAAAATCAGCCGAGTACAGAGAACACAGAGATTAAAACAATCTATATGATTCAATCATTTGATACATAACTAGCTTAAAATATTTGTGCGTGTGACATCTTGTGTTTCTTTTCTTCTTCTGTTCATCAGTTCAAATCTCCAGAACACGTGCTATTACTGTAGTCCTACAACGCTGTCGTCTGGAGTTCAGCGGCTCAGACTCACACTGCGGCCCAAATCATATGGCATGTTCGATTCACTTTCAACAGCTGAGTTGACTCAGAGTCGAATAATTATCTCACTAGAGTTGACTCAGGAGCAGAGCGAGACCAGACGCTCAGACGCTGTGGGTTCGGTCGTTCTGGTCGACATCAATCCATGAACAAGGAGTTCAACGATGATCGTGTTCCTATTCATCCGTTTTCTGTACCGCTCATCCTACACAGGATCATACGGAGCCGGGAGTCTATTGTCCTGTTCAAAAGTTTACCCCCCCCCCCCCGGCTCTTAATATATCGTGCCGCCTTCTGACAGGGGGTATGCAAACTTTTGTGCACAACTGTGACTGCTTCATTATTAAGCATATTTACTGATCGATGGAAAGCAGATGTCAGGTTAGTCGCCGTCCCTGTTGAGACCCTGTCTTCGTGACGGAAAGATCTTACCCTGATTAAATCCAGCCTTTCAGAGATCTTTTCCTCTTATATCTTACATCTTTATCTGAACTCAAGGTCGACCGCTCCTGCAGGAGACGTTCTATACACAGACCCCAGCAATATGTGAGCTGCTTAATTGCGTCATGACGTCCTGAATGCATCTGCGCTCGGCATGGTTCTCCACTCGTTTATTCAGATAGCGAGCGGTTCTTTATTTCCTCTTTTCATTTACGGTGTTCTCACCCCCTCTCGACTGGCAGCGCATGGCAGGTGAAATTTAAGCGGCCTCTTTTTTTTTTAAAAAAGCTCGGCTTTATTTATTTATTTTTCTAACACACCGCGGCGCTTCGGGAAGCTGAAAAAAAGGTTTCGTTTTTATGGACCGGTACCGTGTCGATCGACTAATCCGGCCACAATTTGACATCTTTATCTGATCTCCATTACTACTCCAACGAATAATAGATCTAATCTAGACCGCGAGCTACGCTAGTTAGTTAGCTGCAATTAGCTAGGACTTACACGCTAGCTGTCTAATCTACACCAGGTATTAGGAAGAGTTCCTAATGTTCATCCTTTTATCAGAGCATGATTCTGATCCAGACAGTGCTTCTGCGTTCCTTCAGCCTTGAATAATGAATAATAATCTGATTCAGAACCCTTTAAACTCCTTCTGTTCATCCGTTTGGTAGAAACACACACCTTTGCGATCAGTCTAGATACTGAATAATTCATCGGGCTTATTGAATAACGTGCTTTAATATGAATAAGTGACTAATGCGCTGAGACATGATGAGGAAAAACAGGTCGCTGAAACATAACGCGGTGTTGTAAGCACAAACAAGCGGTGTGTTGGGTCATGTAAGTAATAAACCATTATAGGTGAGAATAAGATTTACGTGATTGTATATTCAGGGAAAGCGGAGTGGTCTTCGCGTGATGGAGAAGCGGTTAGTGTTAGGCGCGTGAACGAGGTGTGTGTTGAGTCGTTTCCGTGAGAGGAATGACCCAGAAACCTCACTCGAGTGTGATCTATAACTAAGCTGAGCGCTCCGCTTCGGCACAGCCATGAAATAGATTTGCTTTTCCCTTTCTCTTTCGCTTCTAGTTCTTACATTTATTTATTTATTTTTAATCAGACCTCCAGCAGGGAAACGGAGCCTTCATCTCCACACGTGCTGCCATTTCCCAGAGTTCGAGGATGGCGGCCATTTTGTGCGAGACGTTGGAAGAAGAGATGCACGTGTGACGTTGACTCCATCAGACAAACACGCTCTCGGGGGACGGACGGATGGACGGACGGATGGATGGACGGGGAAATGCAGAACAGATGAGAGATCGACTCCGAAGTGCACTTGCGTACTGTACGTATGAGCGGAGTGTTAAAAACACTCGCACACACTCTCTCACACACACACACTGGGGGGTAAATGTTTATTCCGCCCTCTACCGGCCCACTTTGTCTCCCTATATCTCTCTATCACACACGCAGAGATCTGACCCATGAAGTCTTGTGTACTTTTCGGCCGCTCTCAGGAATACATTTCCTCGCACCCTCTCTCAAGGGTACATCTTTTGTACTTTAACAACTCTAAAGGTGCATGAAGTTTACCTTTAAATTACTTCTCTCAAAGCTAATTAAAGACACTTTAGTGGTCATTAAGGTGCAATTATGCGCTTTAAATCATTTTTAAAAGGTGCACTACATTCGCATTAACATGTAAAAGATACTACAAACTACTAAATATGTATCCTCTAGAGGAGGGCACAGGGAAAGTACAGCTACTTGGTGATTCTGTTTAAATTGTTTTTTTAAAAAGTGGACATTTACCAGCTATGAGGACTTTATTTCATTCTTAATTCTTAAAATGTTGTTCTTTCTTTTCTGTGATCTCTGGACATGACCACCTCGCTGGAATACACTGGTTGTGAGTTCAAATGAACTTCAATCCAACCTCGATCCGGACAGCAGAATCCGTCACTATCCGACCCGCCTCTTCCATGAACACTTCGATGACCTTAACCCCTACCTCAACTCCACAACCCCTTTAAAGAACAAACCTGCGCTTACACCGGCTCTTACACCTCTACTCTGTTCCTCTAGACCTCCAGAAAGATCCAGTGTGGTCGGTAGCACTACTTGTACTGTCCTTCTTCGCTTGATATATCGTTTTGCTCGTATTTCCTCATTTGTAAGTCGCTTTAGATAAAAGCGTCCGCTAAACGAGTAAATGTAAATCACGGCACTGCCGAGCTGTCACTGCTGGGCCCTCGAGCAAGGCCTTTAACTCTTCGCTGTTCAGTTGTGTATACATGTATATAAAAATAAAACGAGATAAACGCGAGTCACTCTGGATAAGTGCGTGCGCTAAATGCTGTAAATGTAGATATGATTAACACCAGAGTTGTACAGCATGTAGTATACCAAGCACTTAAGGTACAGTGCAGAATGTCACAGCGCCAGCTGAGATTGTTGCACTTCATCGTTAACGCAATGTTATACATACACTAAGCAGAACGAGCACATAAAGTACAAGTACGAGGATCTGAATCGCCACCATTCCAAGAGAAACACCTTCCTTATGTTTACATTACATTTATTCATTTAGCAGACGCTTTTATCCAAAGCGACTTACAGATGAGACACACTCACACACCAATGGGAGCAGAGCTGCCATGCAAGGTGCTAGCTTGCCATCGGGGGCAACTTAGGGTCTTGCCCAAGGACACTTTGGCATGGGATCACCCGGGCCGGGATTCGAACCGCCAACCCTACGATTAGTGGACTAGTGGACAACCCGCTCTACCGACTGAGACACAGCCGCGTTTACATTTACATGTACGGCATTTGGCAGATGCTCTTATCCAGAGCGACTACATTTATCTCATTTATACATCTGAGGGTTAAGGGCCTTGCTCAAGGGCCCAACAGTGGTCGCTTAGGAACATGAATCTTCCGAGGCTTCTGATTAGCCCCTCTTGAAGAAAATAAAAACTTCTCTTATTAAGGCAGGATGATTACATCCAGTAACATATCTCGCCCCTCTCAGCCACTCCATCACTTCCACTGCAATTTGGAACGATCTATAATGTGGCTTTGGACAATTACCAGTATTAAATGATGCTGCTCTTTCTAATCTATCAGAAAGCCTATCATTTTACAACCTAATGTTCAGCATCGGTTCCTCAGTGGTAAAAACAATGACCAGATCATTAAACACTTTTATATTCAAATCACCATTTACTCCTACCGCTCCTGAACAAATGGGAACAGGGATTCCATTTTTCTGTCTTTCTGTGGACTGGCACCAGGCCTAGGCTATTCCAGCCATTAAAGCATGGTGAAATTATCCAGTAAAAACAAAGTGTTTCATGTGTGTGTGTGTGTGTGTTTTGTGAGAAACAGAAATTAGAAAGTATAACCCGGACCAAGTTGAAGAGTAAAGAGTATATTAGGACATTAAAAGCCACTGAGGATTCGATGTCCACCGAACGTAATGTTATAAAGACGTCAACTGCTTGGATTTAAGATGGAGGCAGAATATTTCTGGAAAGCTCTTAATGAAACACAGATCCCAACTGATCTCCAGACCCGACGTAATATAAGGGTCTAAAAGTAAAGAATGTATTGAAGTATACAGTGTATAGAGTGTAGAGTGTATTTTCATAAGATATGTTAACTACCCTCAGTCTTTTTTTTTTTGACCCCTCCAAACCAACACCGTTAAAAAGAGAAATTGAATCCAAGATGGCGGCACGGGAGCATGCCGAAATATGGCGCACTTTTTATTTATGGAACTCGTTTTTGCTGTGATAATTAACGCTGCTACACAGTTTACAGCCCATGTTCTATATTTTACTTGCCCTGTGTATGTATTGACATGGACTCATCTGACACTGGTGTGTGTTTACACTTGGTGTAGTCCTATGTGTTGCATCATGGTCCTGGAGAAACAACATTTCATTCCACTGTATACAAGCTATATAGAGGAATGACAAAACCCACTTGACTTGACTTGACCTGGTGAACTTGGTAAGTGGTGGGTCAGTGGATAAAGCTTTGGGAGTCAAGAGTTTAAGCTCTAGGACTGCTAAGTTGCCACTGCAGGGACCTTGAACAAGGCTCGTAATAATAATAATTTATCAATTTGTATAGCGCTT
This sequence comes from Noturus placidus, assembly GCA_022414735.1. NCBI lineage: Eukaryota > Metazoa > Chordata > Actinopteri > Siluriformes > Ictaluridae > Noturus > Noturus placidus. The sequence goes on along the minus strand of JAFFST010054957.1, from coordinate 52,348 downwards.
TTTTACAATGGTACATTGTCTCAAAGCAGCTTTTACAGAAATATCATTTTTACATTTACAAGCGACTTACTAATGAGAGCACATTCACACACCAATGGTAGCAGAGCTGCATGCAAGGTGCTAGCTTGCCATCGGGGGCAACTTAGGGTTCAGTGTCTTGCCCAAGGACACTTCGGCATGGGATCACCCGGGCCGGGATTCGAACCGCCAACCCCACGGTTGGTGGATTAGTGGACAACCCGCTCTACCGACTGAGCCACCGCCGCCCCAATACCCATCTCAGGGAACCGTTATCCTGGCTGACCCTGTGAGCTGACCCCAGCTTCCTAACAAGCTAGAAGAAAAGAATTTCACTACGTTATACTTGTGTATGGGATCAAAAATGATGATCATCTATCTTCAATAAGAATCCAGCCTGGAATCATTCTGTGAAGGATCACTGATGGCGTCAAGTCCACCAAGAGTCTGTTAAAACGTAGTCTTTAAAAGTTCTTAGGTCCTATCTTATTGGATATACCTGCAGTTTTTGATATGATGAACCACTGTTCCTGCACTTGAATGGTTTGAGTCGTACCACTTAAGGGGTGAGGAGTTCAAGGGACAGCAGGTAATTACTGGTTCTTGGTCATTTTATTGCTACTTTACACCACCTTGCCGGGGGATAGTCACCCATTCCCACATTTCTTTTCTCACTAGTAGCGTGTAGATGCCAAGCTCCATCTGTTCTTCTCCAACCTGCTATATGCCTGGATCAAGTATCATCCCATCACCTCAAACGTCTTGTAATCCTGGCAAGTCCATTGTTCCAATACAAAATCACGAGCAAGCTTGATTCACTACTACACGCAAGGTCTACCAGTAACCTAGGGGTAACAACAGACACCAACGAATAATCCTGTCAATTATCATGACTACCACTCTCTGCTGGCTGGCTGGACTACCAGCTTGAATTATTAAACCATTGAAGATGACTCATCGTAGACTACATTCCAGTGAGATGACAGTATTTCAAAAAAACTGCTCTTTGTGGTACCAGATCTACAATTAGACTCTTCTCAGATGGCGTTGGTGATGGTTGAACAAACTACCTAGCTTTGCTCATTCGGAGAGTCTCCTCACGAGCTTCAAGATACTACTTATTTGAGGACACCTGTCTTTCAGTGCAAAAACGCGAATGACTACCCCGACCCAAATGATCTTGAAAAGCTTACCTAATAGTTTTGTGACCAGTGTAGGTAGCATTGCTAAGAATTAGCATGTAAAGCCTACACGATGTTTTAATACAAGTTTCCTACACTGTTCTTCCTACAACAGCCTTGTCCTCATGTCTGGTCGGATGGCCGATACCTGTACAACCATGATAGCCCTCTTAAGTCCTTCTCAAGAAAGACACTTGAATTGTGCACTCCCTCGCTTTAGATTAGAAGCCTAGCGAATGAATACAAGTAAATGTTAACATAGCGCATGACAGTTTTAGCTCACACCATCGATGAAAGGGCTTTGTTGGTGAGAAACCCAGGAGGATCCCAGTACTGAGCGAGTGACATAAGAACGACTCTCTGCAATCTACCAAAACACACATGAGCATGCCAAAATACTTCTGGGACAACATCCTGTAGACCAACGAGACCAAATTAGAGCTTTCTGGTAAACCTCGCCATGTCTATATTTACAGAAAATGACACAAGGCCTTCAACAAAATGAACACCTTCCATAAATCAAGCATGGAGAAGGTTCAGTGATGTTTTGGGGTTGCGTTGTCGCCTCTGGAACTGGGTGTCAAGAAATCAGCAGCCAGTTGCACCAGTTAGATGTAAGTTCGATCATGTGCCCGGGTGGAGTCGGCGCTAATCCAGACATCAAACGTAGTTAGTTTAAAACTATACAATATTTACATTTTTGGTTAAAGTGCTAGTAGATATGAATACTTCCCCTGCTTCTATGGAGCAGTGGTGGCTCAGTACTTAAGGCTTGGGAATACAGACTGGAAGGTCAAGAGCTCAGATCTCAGCATTGTCACTTTTAGGTCCTTCAATTGCTCAGTTGTATCCTCTGACAATCATCTTCGCGGAGATCGAATTCTAGTCTCTGCTCTCAATCAGACAAACAGGAAATACTACATCATGGCCGAGATGCCGGTTAGCACTTGTTTTGTTCGGTATAACATATTTCCAAGTGAGGTCTAAAATGACGCACCATCTTGGTGCGTGCAGGTTCTTGAGACTGATTGGTTCGCTAGAAGAAGAACTTTATTACTAGGGTATATATGTTTAAAAGATCAGTATATTAACCTTACTGTCTCTGAGTCATTATACCCGTCACCAATCTCTACCCCCTGTCGTGTGGTTCTGTCTCTGCCTGGTCTTGTCTTATCTTATTTTGTCTTGCTTATCTCTAGACTTAGATCATGGCTTATCTTTGCTAGCTCTAGACATGCGCTGATCCAGGCCATCCTACCTTTTCAGACACCAAATCCTCGATTTGTTTGGAGAATGAACGATCATTTCCTATGCCCGCTCATAGTCCAGGTATACACACACCTACCCACTTCAAATCTCCAATTACACCTGTCCATCATCCCATTATGTCGTGTTTGTCAATGGACTTGCTTTAAAACCCCAATTACCCGTTTTTCAGCTTGGGTAAGTATATGCCTCCTTTTAAGGGGTCTGCCTGTCCCCTTACCCCCATATAAATCGTGTTAAATACTATGCTTACATCTCATTTACTCCACACGAAAGATTTCCTCTACATACATATGCTAATTGTTTAATTCATTAGAAAACTTGTGTGTAGTAGGGGCAGCATGTCATCGGAGTTAAATAAACATCAAGTTGTTTTCAAGGACGATGCACTAATTGGCACTGCACGTTACTTTGTGGACACAGGAGCTTATCTTTGATCCAGCAGAGTCACAACCGAAGGCCTGAGGCTTGAAGGCGGCGTGGCTGAACAAATGTTTAAAGCTTTGTATCCACATCTGTTTGCTTGATAACGCTGGGCTCAAATGCAATGAAATATTATCTGTCTCTGTGATTCGCCGCTTTCTAGAACTGTAATAAAGAAGAAACGTTCACAACATTGTACGCAATGAAATAAAACAAATTGTAACACGTCACGTCGGACGCGGTTGAAAGTCATGTTCTCCGTTCTTTCTTAGAAGCGGCGGATATGTTGGATATTCTGGACGTACCGCGTTTCTACTTACTTTAAGAATATACTGTATTCAGAGATTACGTCTGGAATCCCTCAGATGCTTAGCTCGCTTTGAAATCAACCACCATCGACCCCCTAATTAAACGTTTTTCATTACTGAAATGAGCTTTTCCAAATCAATGCTGGCTGAGAGTCAGTGCTACAAAATCCATCACGAGACGTTTGACAGACACTAATTCAACAGGAACCCAATCAGTTATGTAATGAACCCCAGTGGAAACGTACAATTGTTTTCATTCCTCAACAAAAGTCAAAACAAGCCACCAATGAAGAACTATTTTATGGTTTAGTCTGACATTGGCAGTCTGGTGGGGTTTTTTTTTGAGTTGTGTGTGTGTGTGTAAAAGTGATTGTTTTACTCTGACAACTTCTTCCACTCTTTGAGCACAATCTTCGCCCTTTTCTCTCCTCTCCGTTCTGACCCGAACCCCGACCCTGACGCCCTCTCGGCTGCAGCTCACAGCTGCTGTATTTCCTGTCAGGGTATATTACACGCTTCGCTCTTTAACCGCACAACGTTTGCTGCAAGGCCATGCAAGAAGTCAACAAATGAGTGGGATGGTTTGGTTTTTTTTCCTTCTCCGAAATTCTTTCAAATGTTGTAGATTGTGCCTTTGATCAAGACTGTGCCGATCTGACAACTGACTTTGTCATATTTTCTGGTACCCCCCCCCCAAACCCCCAACTCTACTGGGTTTTTTCACACTGTGAGAAAAGAGCTTCAAAGCATTTCCATCTATGGACATGGGCAGAACGGACCTTCAGCAAGGAAACCAGCACGAGACTCTGGACTGTGCAGGTGGATCTAGTAGTGCATGATTAATTGTGGCGGTGGTGACCAAGAACTATTCAATTAAAAAGAAAAGAAAAAAAAAGTGGTATAAATATATCCGCTGTGATATGCCTTCACTACAATTAATTAATTATTTAATTAAATACACATTGAATTATCATTTGATAAAACTATACTAGAATTATTAAATATTAATCAAGCTTTAAGTTAAGATGGCCCCGCCCAATTAACGAAAGCGTTAATGAAATCCCGTCGGTGAATGTCGTGACATCATGTAGACCACGTTTTTATGTGGATGCGCTTTCCTTCAAGTAAGACAAAGTACTCTGGGAAAGAAAAGAAAGAAAAGAGTGAGAGAGAGATAGAGAGACAGAGAGAGAGAGAGACAGAGAGAGAGAGGGGGAGAGAGAGAGAGAGAGACAGAGAGAGAGAGACAGAGAGAGTGAGTGAGAGACAGAGAGAGAGAAAGAAAGAGTGAGAGAGACAGAGACAGAGACAGAGAGAGAGAGAGAGAGAGAGACAGAGAGAGAGAGAGAAGAACAGGAGCAACGTTTTAATATGAGCCTGTATTATAAGCGGTAACATTGTCATGAAATCAGAAGTGGGGGAAAATGGCCATTTCCGTCTCATTTAATGCAACCTGGACATGAAATGGCTTTATTAATATTCTGAAAGTGCATAATTTATCGTCTGTCATATTTTAATAAATTTGCTTTATTTGCATAGTGGTGAGAGCGGAGCATGATTTGAATAGTTCTCTCCGTGTTGGCTCCCGATCGCTCGGTATGCGACCGGATGTGTTTTAGGACTGCTGTTCCTTATGTGAAGTAGAGTCGAGGTCTAGATGGAAGAGGAGCAAGACTACATGGAAGAGGAGCAGGTCTACATGGAAGAGGAGCAGGACTAGATGGAAGAGGAGCAGGACTAGATGGAAGAGGAGCAGGACTACATGGAAGAGGAGCAGGACTAGATGGAAGAGGAGCAGAACTACATGGAAGAGGAGCAGGTCTAGATGGAAGAGGAGCAGGACTACATGGAAGAGGAGCAGGTCTACATGGAAGAGGAGCAGGTCTACATGGAAGAGGAGCAGGACTTGATGGAAGAGGAGCAGGACTACATGGAAGAGGAGCAGGTATAGATGGAAGAGGAGCAGGTATAGATGGAAGAGGAGCAGGACTAGATGGAAGAGGAGCAGGTCTAGATGGAAGAGGAGCAGGACTAGATGGAAGAGGAGCAGGACTAGATGGAAGAGGAGCAGGACTAGATGGAAGAGGAGTAATAATTCCTACAGAAGACAACTGATTAAATTGGAATTATTGCTCTAGAATGTGATGTGATGGCATTGTGTACCAGACTTAGACAAAATAATTAGTGTTACACGCTTCTGAAGTGGCTCAGAAGAATGGGCTTAACCACTTCAGTGATCGCATCATTTGTGCTTTTGTAGTGTCTGACCCCAATGCCATTGTGACCAACTCTAATCCCATTGTAGCCAATCCATACGTTGCAAATTTCACACTAAACCTATAGTGTGTATTGTGTCAGGGGGGGAAAAAGCCACTAGAAAACTTACATTTCTCAGAAATCTAGCCAGAGCCATTGGGTTCAAATTGGCAGGAAATTTGAAACACACACATATTAAACATTAGAAACACCCTGGATGCTGAGCACAAACACTCTCACAATTTGGACATGGGGAGAACATGGGGAGAACATGGAGAGAACATGGGGAGAACATGGAGAGAACATGGAGAGAACATGGAGAGAACAGGCAACCCCAACCATGGAGGTTCAAGGCACCATGCTCACCACAGGCAAAGATCTGCCCTCAAATTTCTGGTAGAGCTTAACACAAGGCAGCAGGCATCATTACAAAGAGAATCTGAGCCGGATAATTTCTGATATTTGCCCTTAAAGATTTAGTTTGCTAGCTGTTGTTAATCTATGTTCTTATCACAGGCTTGTGGAGGTTATTGTCGGGGTAGTGGGGGTAGTGTTACGTGTGGGGGTAGTGTTACGTAATCAGGACACGAAATACTGGTAGCTGTAATACGTTACAGCCGTCTCTCCGTGTCAATCAACGAGCATCCAGGTAAAAGTGCACAAAAACATTTTAAGACTTCTTGGATTCTTGGAAGAGTTTGCATGGCTCAGGTGAGATCATTGCACACAGAGAATGTTTTCTGACTTCCGTTCCGAAGCGGGCGGAGAAACAGCGTGGGAAACGGAGAGCCTTTTGTTTTTTTCACTTTCCTGACACAATGCACTAGCGTAGGAGTGTAAAAATGGACGCGTTTCTCTGTCCATCTACCTCTGCTAGTTCCTCGTCAAACCGACGCGACTCAGAAAACGAACACAAACATGCATGCCAAAAACAAGTCCTGAATTATAAATCCACGGAATTATATCTTTATTAATCCATCACACTAGATGGTACACCATACGGCCAAGAGCATGTGGAGCTTGCCGAAAATCTCATTCTAGATTTATTCCTCATTCTGCAGTTATAATAAACTCCACTTTTCTGGGAAGGTTTTCCACTAGAATTTGGGGCGTGGCTGTGGGGGGTGATTTGTGTGCCTATGGCTGCAAGAGTGTTAGTGAGGTCAGGTGCTGATGTTGGCGAGGAGGTCAGGGGTGCAGTCGGTGTTCCGGTTGTTTAGGTGGGATTAAGGTCAGGGCTCTGTGCAGGACCCTTGAGTTATTCTACCTTCTTCCAAGCTTCGCACACCATGTCTTCATGGAGCTCGCTTTGAGCACATGGGCGTCGTCATGCTGGAATACGTTTGGGTTCCTCTTAGTGTAAGGTTAAGTAAAGGGAAATTGCTAATGCTACACCACACAGAGATGATCTATACACTTGGGTGCTTCAGTTTGTGTAAGAATTACATATGGGTGTGATGGTCAGGTGTCCAGATACTTTTGACGATAGCGTGTATGGTATTTAGGCATCCTAATTAGATAGATAGATAGATAGATATTGTCTTTTTATTTTTTTAACCTTTATTATTATGACTGATCATTGCTGTACTGATCATTGCTTTTGTTCCGGCTCAAAAGACAGCCCGATAATCAGAGCATGACACTGTCACATCCTGTATATAGAGCTTGACCGAACTGTCGTGCCCAGGTAAATGGGGTTAATCGCAGAGCCAAAAGAAGCAAGAAGGCGAGCGAGAAAATGGGAAATGAAGACAGCGCAGTCCACAGACGGTGAGTGTGATGTCTCGAAGCGGAGAAGATGGATCGAGGCAGAAAGACGAATACTCCTGGCTCATCAGAAAGCACAAGAAGACAGAGAAGGATGGGAGAAGGAAGGAGAATGTGTACAGGGTGTAATGGTCAAAAACACTTTCCCTCCTTTCTTCCCTCTCCGGTTTTACCTCAATCTGTGAAAACTGAAGGTCACAACTCCGGAAAAACGGGGGACGACTGCGAAGACGGAGTGACTGCTGTGGCACTCCGGCAACAGTTGCCGTGGTGACCGTTAGCAAGGCAGTAATGATGGTCTAGGTTGAGTCCATTATGGCCATTAGTGCTGTGGGTTAAGTGGAGGCTGTACAAGTGACTACAGCGAGGGATTTACATTCACACAACACACTCCACAAATCACACGCCGTTTACGGGAACCAGCTAAGCCTGAGACAGGCACATCAGCAGAAATCTCCACCAAACTGGCTCCATCCATCCATCCATCTATCCATCCATCCACTCATACCCACAGTCAGCTCCAGAATTATTGACACCCTTGGTACAGAAGTATATGAAGAAATATTCTATCTCTCAATCAATCAATCAATCAATCAATCAATCAATCAATCAATCTATCTATGTATCTATCTATCTATCTATCTATCTATCTATCTATCTATCTATCTATCTACAGTGGGGCAAAAAAGTATTTAGTCAGCCACCAATTGTGCAAGTTGTCCAACTTAAAAAGATGAGAGACCTGTAATTTTCACTACATGTACACTTCAACTCTGAGAGACAAAATGAGAAAAAATAATCCAGAAAATCACATTGTAGGATTTGTAATGAATTTATCAGTAAATTCTGGTGGAAAATAAGTATTTGGTCACCTACAAACAAGCAAGATTTCTGGCTCTCACAGACCTCTAACTTCTCCTTTAAGAGGCTCCTCTGTCCTCCACTCGTTACCTGTATTAATGGCACCTGTTTGAAGTTGTTACTGGTATAAAAGACACCTGTTCACAACCTCAAACAGTCACACTCCAAACTCCACTATGGCCAAGACCAAAGAGCTGTCAAATGACACCAGAAACCAAATTGCAGACCTGCACCAGGCTGGGAAGACTGAATCAACAATAGGTACGCAGCTTGGTGTGAAGAAATCAACTGTGGGAGCAATAATCAGAAAATGGAAGACATACAAGACCACTGATAATCTCCCTCACTCCGGGGCTCCGTGCAAGATCTCACCCCGTGGGGTCAAAATGATCACCAGAACGGTGAGAAAAAATCCCAGAACCACATGGGAGGACCTAGTGAATGACCTGCAGAGAGCACTACGCCGCCAGGGACTCAAATCCTGCAGTGCCAAACGTGTCCCCCTGCTTAAGCCAGTACATGTCCAGGCCCGTCTGAGGTTTGCTAGAGGGAATTTGGATGATCCAGAAGAGGATTGGGAGAATGTCAGATGAAACCAACATTGAGGTTTTTGGTAAAAACTCCACTTGTCGTGTTTGGAGGAGAAAGAATGCTGAGTTTTCTGCAAAGGGACCAGGACGACTGATCCGTGTAAAGGAAAGAATGAATGGGGCCATGTATCGTGAGATTTTGAGTGAAAACCTCCTACCGTCAGCAAGGTCATTGAAGATGAAACGTAGCTGGGTATTTCAGCATGACAATGATCCCAAACACACCGCCCGGGCAACAAAGGAGTGGCTTTGTAAGAAGCATTTCAAAGTCCTGGAGTGGCCTAGTCAGTCACCAGATCTCAACCCTATAGAAAATCTTTGGAGGGAGTTGAAAGTCCGTGTTGCCCAGCGACAACCCCAAAACATCACTGCTCTAGAGGAGATCTGCATGGAGGAATCAGCCAAAATACCAGCAACAGTGTGAAAACCTTGTGAAGACTTACAGAAAACATTTGACCTCTGTTATTGCCAACAAAGGCTATATAGCAAAGTATTGAGATGAACTTTTGTTATTAACCAAATACTTATTTTCCACCAGAATTTACTGATAAATTCATTACAAATCCTACAATGTGATTTTCTGGATTATTTTTTCTCATTTTGTCTCTCAGAGTTGAAGTGCACATGTGGTGAAAATTACAGGCCTCTCATCTTTTTAAGTTGGACAACTTGCACAATTGGTGGCTGACTAAATACTTTTTTGCCCCACTGTATCTATCTATACATCCATCCATCCATCCATCCAGTTACTCATACCCACAGTCAGCTCCAGAATTATTGACACCCTTGGTAAAGAAGTATATGAAGAAATATTCTATCTATCGATCCATCCATCCATCATCTGCTCCAGAATCATCGACAGCCTTGGTAAAGCAGATTGTGATAAAAAAATGTCCATCTGTCCGTCCAGCCGTCCATCTGTCCGATCAAAAACATCAGTTCTGCTTCTGACCTTCCTGATTTTCAGTCACATCAATTCAAATCTCATCTATAACTACACCTTCTACCGAACAAAGATGACTCAAGAGTGGATAAATATAGAGAACAAAACAAGAGAAAATGATCCTTAACAGTACAACTGCCATGTAAAGTAAACTGTGAAATACAGACACGAGGCACAGACACAATAACACGATATAACAGAACGAACACAGGAATACGCCCGAGGCATGGAGTGCTCAATAATACCGTATATTGAACCATATATTGCAGAGTTGTAGCAGAAAGGGAAATGAGGAACGCCACGATCGATATGGCGATCTCTCCTTCTGTATCTCTTTCTCTCTCTGTCTTTGCACATCGGTCTGCACTCTGTGACATTTCCTTTGATTTGCTTATCGCCGCTTGTGCTCTTAAAGGGAATGGAAAAGGACAAACTCCGCTCTGAGCGGAGACACTCCCAGTCTGTACGTGGCTGCTCTATATTTATCTATTGGATAGCGAGTGGGAGGAATGTGAGCTGGAGAAAGGATGCTCTCTGAGGTTCAATATCAATCTGAATAATGTCTGATCAAAGATAATGCTGTCTTATGAAAGACGAGATGGTGGATCACGGCGGTGAGGTCGCGATGGTTTTAAAGCTCATGGTAGAAGTGAAGCTTACTCAGCCACTTCAGACTGGCATCCATTAGTCCCTTCGGTCAAAACAATCTTCTCAGAAAACAATCTTCTCGGAGAACAATCCTCTGCTCGGCTTTTGTGTCATTTTTTTCCCCTTCCCTGTACTTTCCTCTTCTTACACTCACCAGATTGGCTGTACTTCCTAAACAACTCTTCTTTTCATCTCTCCTCTCTGCTGCTCTCCTCGGTGAGGCCAAGCTGATTGCTTCAGGTGGCTGCACTTCATCATAAGACATCTGTGCGGGCTCGGCTTTCTCTCCCTGTTCCGTTCTGTTCCTGCGCTTTCCCTGTTCCAAAACCTATTAATCTTCCCACTTGTTTTCTTCCGTCTCCAGTTTCACTCTTTCTTAGTCACACCTTCCTGCTTGGCGCTCGTCTTCACCTCCACCACTTCCTCCTGCTATCTCGGGCTCATAACGTCGCTGCCTTCGGGAAGTTATTTGTGCCGAACCATGTGGCACAGAGGAGATGCTGAAGTGTCCGCCCGAGTGCGAGTGTGTGTGTGTGTGTGTGTGTGTGTGTGTGTTTGCTCCGCAGACCTTTTAATGGAACTGCTCGTCACTCGAGCACTCCAACACAAACTGTCCCGTGCCATCCCAGAACTCTTGTGCTCTTGTCTGTTCCAACAAAAACATCCCGTTTCTTCAAGTCCAAATGATTTTCATTTAAAACAACTGGGAAATGAAACACTTGTGAGTGGACGAAACTTTTAGAGTCACATGACTAACAGGACTAACAGGACATGACTAAATTAGTGCACATCTATATTCAGACCTCAGACACAACTTCAGACTTCAGAAATTATGCATTTGGGGGTGGAGTTTGAGTAAAACAGAGGCGTGTCTCAGTTTTTACACTCGATTTGAATCTTGGACTTGAGCATATATATTTATTTATTTTTTTAATTTTTTTATTGCTGGATATTGGCTGGAGTGAAGAGCAGTTATACTTTTCTGTATTATAAATTCTTTATTCTAATATTTTTGAGTTACTGGATTTTTGATTTCCATGAGCTGTAAGTAGTAGTCATGGAGATTAAAACAAAACAAGGCTTGAAATATTTCACATTGTGTGTAATGAGTCTCGAATAATTGAAAGTTCCACTTTTTGAATTAAATTATGGGGGAAAAATTTACTTTTCTACGATATTGTAATTTTTTGAGATGCACCTGTAAGAGTCGGAGCCAGAACCGGTACCTAATATAGTACCGGTCTTCATGTTGCTAACACCAAAGTTTGCTTTGCATTTTGAAATCATTTCTAGCATCACAAAGGTTCTGGGCTGGAAACGAGGATTATTGTGGCGTAGAGTTAAAGTCAAGCTCCAAAACAATAGGTCATCCATCCATCCATCAATCCATCCCTCCATTCATCCATCCATTCATTCAGCCATCCATTCATCCAGCCGTCCATTCATTCATCCAGCCATCCATTCATTCATCCAACCATCCATCCATCAATCCATCCCTCCATCCGTCCATCCAGCCGTCCATTCATTCATCCAGCCATCCATCCGTCCATCCATTCATTCATCCATCCATCAATCCATCCCTCCATCCGTCCATCCAGCCGTCCATTCATTCATCCAGCCATCCATCCGTCCATCCATTCATTCATCCATCCATCAATCCATCCCTCCATCCGTCCATCCAGCCGTCCATTCATTCATCCAGCCATCCATCCGTCCATCCATTCATTCATCCATCCATCAATCCATCCCTCCATCCGTCCATCCAGCCGTCCATTCATTCATCCAGCCATCCATCCGTCCATCCATTCATTCATCCATCCATCAATCCATCCCTCCATCCGTCCATCCATCCGTCCATTCATTCATCCATCCATCCATCCATCCATCAATCCATCCCTCCATCCATCCATTCATTCATCCAGCCATCCATCAATCCATCCCTCCATCCGTCCATCCATTCATCCAGCCGTCCATTCATTCATCCATCCATCCATCAATCCATCCCTCCATCCGTCGATTCATCCATTCATTCATCCAGCCATCCATTCATTCATCCATCCATCCATCAATCCATCCCTCCATCCATCCATTCATTCATTCATCCAGCCATCCATTCATCCATCCATCCATCAATCCATCCCTCCATCCATCCATCCATTCATCCATCCAGCCATCCATTCATCCAGCCGTCCATCCATTCATCAATCCATTCATCCGTCCATTCATCAATCCATTCATCCATCCATTAATAAACAAATAAACAAACAAATACAAATAGATACACATTCCAAAGTAAAAAGCCTTATCATATTTATCGTATTATGCCGAAGTGTTGTGGATAGCTTTCTGCTCTTTCCAGATTATTAAGAATTTTAAATATTTCATTTCCCCTTAACTACTTACAGAATCATTTTATTTCAGATAAACAGCGTTGCAGGAAATGTTGCCGCGTTCAGTGACTTTCAGCTGTGAGACTTCAGACTGCATCTAAAACGGACTAAACTCCCAAACTCAGCATGTGTGAAACACCACCCATGGTCTTTCAACAAGTACTGCACAAACTTATCAAAGTTCATCTCAGCCCGAGTTTACGGGTCAAGCCTGACTGATCTAATGCGACAGAATAATGGCTAAATGAAGAAAAAAAGGAAGGAGAAAACAGGAAAGAGAAAAGAAAAGCATTAATAAAGTTCAAGCTGCCCCAGACTCCTGCCATCATGCCACAAAGAAAATTAAAAACGGGTGCAATTAAATCAATTTAACCCAAAGTAATTTCCTTTTTGTTCACTACTGAGGGCCCTTAATGGAAGCCAGCAGACAGGCAGAGAGAGACCGAGTGAGACACACACACACACACACACACATACACACATGTATATATATAATAATAATAAAAAAAAAAACTGCCTAATATTGTGTAGATCCCCCTTGTGCTGTCCAGAACTGTTGAGTCCTCTGAAGGTGTGCTGTAGGATCTAGCACCAAGATGTTAGGAGAAGATTCTTTAAGTCCTGTAAGTTGGGAGGTCGGGCCTCCATGGATCGGACTTATTTGTCCAGAACATTCCACAGATGCTCGATCGGATTGAGATCTGGGGAATTTGCAGGCCAAGTCAACACCATGAATTCAGTGTGTCAGGGCGCATTATCCTGCTGAAAGAGGCCACAGCCATTAAGAAATGCCGCTGCCATGGAGGGGAGTACTTGGTCTGCAACAATGTTTAGGTAGGTGGTATCTCAAAATACTGTCAAGATCAAAGAAGATAACGCTACAGCTGGACTAAAGGTGAAAGTGAAAAAGACAAAACTCATGTCGACGGGACTCTTACAAAGCCTCGGGATCGGTGAGGAACAACTACAGATCGTTAAAGACTTTACTTTCCTGGTATGGCAACTAAAGTCGAGATGGCAACTGAGGCCCTGAAATTACTCCTGGGAAGAAAAGCAATGATGAACCTTGCCAAGTTGATTAAGTCCAAGGACACCGCTTTGCCAACAAACATACGAATCGTCAAGGCAATGGTCTTTCCTGTAGCTATGTATATAAGGGAAAGTTGAACAATCAAGGAAAGTGATCGTTGAAAAACTGACTCCTTCAAACGCTGGTGTTGGCGGCGGCTGTGGAGCATTCCCTGGATCGTCAGAAGATCAAACCATTCAATTCCAGCCCGAATCAAAGCAGAACTCTGGAACACTGGAATCACTTATGATCAAATGGGAGCTTGCATATTTTGGTCACATAATGAAGATAGAGAACTATCAAAGTAACATGGCTGTGCTCCAGGGGAACTGTAACTTCTAACAAGGTAGGATGTGTAAAAAAATATTTCACTGTGCTGTAATGTATATGTGACAAATAAAGGATTCTTTTTCTTCTTAACATCTACATGTATGCCAGGACCTGAGGTTTTCCAGCAGAACATTGCCCAGAGCATCACACTTCCTCCGCCAGCTCGCCTTCTTCCCATAGTGCATCCTACTGCCATCTCTTCCCCAGGTAAACAGGGCACACATGCACCTGGCCATGTGATGTACGTGATGTGAAAGAAAACGTTAAAAAGGAGACATTTTCTTTTACATGATGTAAAAGGTGTTATTTTGTGTATGTAATGTAATTTTTTTATGTAATTGTGTACGTGATGTAAGCTTTCCTTTGGAAGTTTTACTGTGGAAGTGCTCAACACCAGGTTTGCACAGTGCTCCTCACAGCCCTCCGTCAAGGTTCCACAATCCACTCCTGAGTGAGCACATGTCGCTCCAACACAGTGAGTCCAGTCAGAATCATTTCTCACCCCAATTTTGTTCTACCAGTTCAGATCCTGCAATCAGGACATGTCTCTTTTACTTCAGTGCTGACGTACACTGGCATGGCTGTGAATTTCACAGACCACACCCTCGCTGAGAAGCTCCAGTTGCCCTTACAGCCACTTTAACACCCCTTGAAGGTTCAGGCCTTGGATGGTGGACCCCGGGCACCCTGACCTCTCCAAACCATTAGTGAAGGTAAATTCCTCACAAATGCGTGTTGGGGCCGTTCTCTTACAGCGATTTGGAGAAAAGCCCAAGCTCCATTCAGCTCCATTATTTCAAGTTCCACAGAATGGAACTACGACATCCATAACAGGGAGTTCCTCGCTGTAAAACATGGAGGAAGAATGGCATCATTGGTTGAAGGGAGCCCTTCACCCATTCATGATTTTCATGGATCACAAGAACCTAGAGTACATCAAATCAACCAAGAGACTTAACTCCCGTCAGGCATTCTGGGCCCTGTTCTTCCCCTACTCTCAGTTCACCTTCTCATATCATCCAGGGTAAAAGAAGACCAAAGACTCCCTTACCCTCATGCACCCAGCGCCCCCACTTGAACACTCGGGAAGAGTGCATCCTACTCTAATTGCATATTGTAGGAGCTCTCGCCTGGGACATTGACAAGGGAGATCAAGAACTTTGCAAAGGCGTGTGGGGGAAATGTGTGTACCTTCTCCCCTCCGAGACAAGTGGGCTTAATAATGTGGGCTCACACCTTCCCTGCCACTGGACACCCCGGCAGTCACAGAACTCACCAACTACACCAAATTATGGTGGCAATGGATGCTTCAAGATATTCATAGATTTGTTCCTTGTACCTTGTAGAAGTTCCGGCAAGTTGCTACCACTGCATATGCCTCAAAGACCATGCCACATATAGCCATTAACTTCATCGCAGAGCTCCCACATTGCAGAGACAATATGGTGATTGTCAACCAATGTTCCAGGTTTGATAACAGTTTCTCCCATTAGCAGAGTGCACGCAAAATTCCCCCCAGCATTCAGAGACCAAGCACCGGCCTTTCTAGTGTGTCTTGGGGTACCAGCCACCCCTGTTCCCATGGAACAGCAACCACACAGATTCACACATTGTTGATAGCTGGTTCCAGTGGAGTGAGCAGGTGTGGGAACAAGCTCGCCAGCAGTGGTGGCTTGGAAGTTACTGATCGGAAGGTCGGGGGTTCAAGCCCCTGCACTGCCAGGCTGCCACTGTTGGGCCCTTGACCCTTTCCGCTCCAGGAGGCGCTGTATCATGGCTGACCCTGCCATCAGACCCCAGCTTCCTGACATGTCTAGTGTGAAGAAAAGAATTTCACTGTGCGTATATATATGTGATCAATAAAGACTCATTATTATTAACCAGAGCAGACTGCCCAAGTCACCAAGAGGTTCTCAGACAGACGTTGTGGACAGACATCCAACTACGAACCAGCCGAAGGGGAATGGCTCTCCACCAGAGACCTTCAGGTCACCAAAGGTTGCAGAAAGCTGGAACATCACTATATTGGCCCCATGAAAGTTCTCCAACCCATAAAAGATGTCATGTGCAAACTTGACCTACCACTTGACCTAAATGATGAATATTAATATCTGCCCTTTTAGAGATCGTTAAAAGAGATTATATTTATCACACCAATAAAATACAAAAAAACAACAAAAAAAAACAAGCAAACAAAAAAACTAAGTAGTTACCTCAATCAATGTTTTCAGAATTGAAAGAGAAGAATATAAGCTTAGATTAGCTATTATAGCTATATAGCTAAGAATATTAGATTAGATTAGCTATTAGTGTGGAATTATATTTTATTTTACACTGCTATCCTTTACATACTGACAAGTGGTCATATGACCTAAGAATTAATCTCCCATACTATACTAATATAAGTAATGGTATGTAGCCTAACATAGATATACATAATACACATCATTTCAAACACGTTCCCAAATCTCAGAAAGCCTTTAATTGTCATGTGACAGGAAATTATGTCAAAAATCCTGAGGATACTTTAGTTAATATTAAATCACCTTGTAATTATTTGCCAATATATATCTATATATCTATATATCTATATATATATATATATATATATATATATATATAACAAATGCTAGCATGCAGCAGGCTGGCATAATTGTCCTGACCTCTTTCTTAAACATCTAACACATGCAGAGTGCATAATAAGCCCCCTCTGACTGAAAGTGCCCCTTGAAAAAAACACAAGGCATGCTGGGATGTGGTGTGAATGAATAAAATGCCCTCCATGCTATTGCCATGGTAACCGGACGCCTTTGAAAAACCACCGCGCTGGAATTGTGAGCTGACAGCAGGAAAAATCGTCCTCACGGTAAATTGCGTAGTCATGCGTGAACTGTTTTTGAGTGCCACATGGATTAGACTGTTGTTGATGAAATGATGTGTGTGTTTGTGTGTGTGTGTGATTATAGGTTTGAGTTCCACACGATGGCTCGTCATCACACAGAATATGTCTGTTGTACAAATGAACTGTTCTCAGAAAGCTGTCGTATCCACTAACACTTCAAAACTGAGAAATCATGCATGATTTAACACGATAGTGATCAGTGGTCGAAAATAGAGAGAGAGAGAGAGAGAGAGAGAGTGAGAGTAAGAGAGAGAGTGTAAGAGAGAGAGAGTGTAAGAGAGAAAGACAGTAAGAGAGAGAGAGAGAGAGAGAGAGAGAGAAGAAGGCAGACATCCAGAGAGACAAAGGGTGAGCAAGACAGAGTGGGAGAGGGAAAAAGAAAGAGATTATGAGAAAGAGAGAGACAAATAAACCAATAGTGCAATAATAAGAACATTTTAATGCAACAGTAGCAGTTCAAGGTTAAGAAAAGAAAAAAAAAAGTCCAGCGATCCACTTACAAAACAAATCTAAGAAAGAAAGACTCTGGTTATATAAAGTTCATTTTAAATGAGATGTAGACTGTGTGGTTTCCACAAATGGTACGTGATTAATACATCAGGTTTGCTAATATTTACACACTGCTATATTTGCCGTGTATCCGCTAAAACAGTCTCCTCGTCTCGTCCTCGCCTTCTCTCTTTACTATGTTACTTTGCTCAAGTCATGAACATGCTAATGAGACGGGGTCTCGTCTGTCCTGTAGCTACGCCTCCACAGTCAGAAGTGTCAGAGAAGTGAAAGCCCAAGGGGAAGAGAAAAGTTACTGAGAAAAGTATAGTAAGAGAGAAGAGATGGAGAAGAATGAGTGATAAAGAGGTGAAGAAAGAAACAGAAGACAGAGTGGGAGGTAAAGACAGGAAGGTGGAGAGAAGGACTGCACACCAGTCAGATCAGAATCTACAGCTAGTCTGTGTTCTACATAACAGAGAGAGAGAGAGAGAGAGAGAGAGAGAGAGAGGAGAGAGAGAGGAGAGAGAGAGAGAGAGAGAGTAAGAGAGAGAGAGTGTAAGAGAGAAAGACAGTAAGAGAGAGAGAGAGAGAGAGAGAGAGAGAGTGTGTGAGAGACAGTAAGAGAGTGAGCGAGAGAGAGAGAGAGAGTGAGAGACAGTAAGAGAGTGAGCGAGAGAGAGAGAGAGAGAGAGAGAGAGAGAGACAGTAAGAGAAAGAGAGAAAGAGAGAGAGAGAGTAAGAGGGAGAGCCAGAACTAGAGAGAGAGAGAGAGAGAGAGAGGGGGGGAGAGAGAGAGAGGGAGAAAGAGGAGAGAGAGAGAGAGACAGGAGAGAGAGAGAGAGAGACAGGAGAGAGAGGGAGAGAGAGAGAGAGGAGAGAGAGAGAGAGAGAGAGAGAGAGACAGGAGAGAGAAAGGAGAGAGACAGACAGGAGAGAGAGACAGGAGAGAGACAGGAGAGAGAGAGGAGAGAGACAGACAGGAGAGAGAGAGAGACAAGAGAGAGAGACAGAGAGAGAGAGAGAAAGTTAACCCCAACATCTGCCATGCTAATAGAGGTTTCAGGGACACGTCAATGGAGACATGAGACTTAATTGCTTAGTGTATCAACAAACAAAAAGACTAAAAGTATTGGCACCTATTTGGAGCAACTTACTGTCTATGAAATCTATGAAAGAAGCAGGTCTGACATTGAGAGAGATATATATATAGGCTTAGTGGTTAGCATACATGCCTCACACCTGCAGGGGTGGGGGTTCGATTCTGCCTCTGTCTTGTATGCATGGAGTTTGCGTGTTCTCCCCATGCTTCAAGGATTTACTCTGGTTTCCTCCTCAGTCCAATGACCTGCGTTGTGGGCTGAGTGGAATTTATAAATTGTCTTTAGTGTGTGAACAGGTGTGTGATTGCCCCCTGTGAAGGGGCTGCACCCTGTCCAGGGTGTCCGCCACCATGTGTCAGGAGTCCCCTGGGATAGGCTCCCCGTGACTCTGTGTAGGATAAGCGATCCAGAACATGCATGGACATTTTAGCTCAAGGATTAATAGTTCGAAATGCTTTTGTGTGTTTACTTGTTTGTTTGTTTGGTCTGTGTTTTTATTATTATTATTATTATTATTATTATTATTATTATTATAAAAATACTGCTTGTGCTCATTGGTGCGAAGGAGAAGAACAGTTTGCTTTAGACCTTGGACCGTTACATTTCAGTGCAGGTTTGCAGGAGAAATGGAGGATTATGGGATGAGGCGGATGGGGTAATGGCGGATGTGACAAGGCTGAACTTTATTTGCCCAGTCTGTATTTCTGCAGTGAGTGGGATCTTGGGAACTGGCACTGATACCGACAGAGAGCTCCCGCTCTGAGCCACATCCTGCGCTACAAAGCCGAGAGTCATTCATTCAGATTATGCTCCAAAGTGATGATTTAACTTTGTGAAACAAACTGAATTTCCCTGGATCTGTTTTGCACACTGCCAAATCAACCTCCACCAACCTCCTGGCATCACATCAAAAGAGAAATGGAATTAAAATGGTACTCATTTCTACTGTGTTTCAGATTTGTGCTGTACGGATGACTGCTTGTGCTGGTTTTTGAGGTTTTACAACCATATTAAAAAGTTAGTCTAGGGTCAGGAATAATGTCTCAGCATGTTGGGCGGCTGTGGCTCAGTGGGTAGAGCGGGTTGTCCACTAATCCACTAATCGTAGGGTTGGTTCACTAAATTCCCTAAATTACCAAAGAACTCAGTAAATTACAAAATAACTCACTAAATTACAAAGAACCTCACAAAATGACCAAGGAACCTTACCAAATGACCAAAGAACTCACTAAATTACCAACAAACTGAACCATATTGCAAAAACCATAACCTCGATGTGATTTACAAGACAACTGAAAGCTCATTCTGTAACAAACAAAATCCAACCAAATGAACCAAACAAACAAATGAATAAAAATGCTGATGTGCCTGAAAGTAGAAATACTTAATATGTTTAAAATGTATATTTATATAAGGTAACTCGTATTTATATTCGATCCGATATAAAACGTGTCATGGATTCCCAATCCCGGTCCTGGAGTGTGTGTAGACTGTACACCTGTTGTTGTTTTCCCCCAGCATGCACACACCTGAATTAGCGCTCATTAACACACCTATTGCGCATGACGTTAAAATGTGTTCAGGAAATCCTGCTCACCTATCCCCTCTGCTCTGCTCAATCAGCAACAGCGATGGGAAGTCAAGTGTGTTACAGCAGGAAGAACACCACAAAGGGCAGGTCTATTGATTGATTGAAGCTTTTCTCTTTAAAGAAGAAAAAAAAAAGTCCAGAACAGGAAAAAAAAAACAGAAAAGGGAGAAAACGTCGAGTGAGGAAAATAACCGCGACGAGAGTTCACGGAAGCCTCAGCAACTCGGCGATAAATACATTCTTCTTACTTTGCTCTCGGTTAGTGGACTCATCGCCAGGTCTCTGGAGGCGTCCCTGTCGCCATTTCAGCCGTTCCTAAGTGCGCTTTTAATAACCCTTAGCCCTGTGATACAAAGACACTCTGGTGATTTAGGGTCACGCACTGAGTTTTGCACTAGTTTAAGGAAATAAACTGGACTAACAGCGCACACATAAAGAAGGAGGAGGAGGAGGATGAGAATGAGGAGGAGGAGGAAGGGAAGAAGTGGGGCATCAATCGCTAATGCACCAAGGGAGCACAGGAGACAGTAAGGCTCTCTGGGCCTCTGAATCTGCTTGGCTTGCTCTGTGTCTCAACTACATATTCCTGGGTGTCTTGTTATCACTGCAAACACTCCAGTGGTAGACAGACACACACTTTTTTCCCCGTGTTTCGTCCCCAGGGGCCATCGTGGAACGCTATCCAGAGCTGGATGGAGACACGCATTGTTTATATATATATATATATATATATTAGCCTTGGTGAGATAATGACACACCTCAGCCATCAATTCTGAGGCACAGGATTCACACACACACACACACACACACAACCCTCAAAAATGACAAACAAGAAAGAGGAGCTAGCGAGGACACTGCTTCGGTCACACCGCGCGCGCACACACACACACACACACACACACACACACATTAATTATTGAACAAATCATAATAACAAAAACAATAACTTTTCCCCCACACAACTTTTATTCTGATTATTTTACTTTCCACAATGTTGATGTATTTGTGGTAAAGAAATAATAACGATTTCATTGAGAATAAAGGAGATGAAGAAACCCCAAGCCCCCCCCCCCACACACACACACACACACACACCCATCCCCATGGAAACCTTTAGCAAAAGGTGAAAGATTTATGCGTGAGTGAACAGCGACCTGATCTATACGTGAAGTCGGCCCAGGATTCCAAAAACGCCATCTGAGGTCTACAAAGCCGGCCTAGGGTAGGTTGTCTCACGCCGGCCTGTTACACCTCGATAGCTTTGATAGCTATAGACACAGGATTGGGTTAGAGCTGGACAGGGACAAGAGTTTATATTAAAACGTGTTAGGTCCCTGTCCTTTTTCCTTATGTACACCTGAAACCTTCCTCTCAGTGCCTGTGTGAGTCATGTGATAAGAAAGTGTCGATTCAGGTGGTGATGGTTTTCTCTGCCTGGATTTCTAGCGTTTAAGTGTTCTTACGAAGGAAAAAGAGCATGCGTACTTTCCTTTTTTTTCCCCTTAATACTGTTTTATACGTTGTGTAATTTATAATCCAATCAATCGTGTCATATGTATCCATACTGATAGGGAATAACCGAAATCCTTCACATTTTTACATTTATTCATTTAGCGGACGCTTTTATCCAAAGCGACTTACAAATGAGACACACTCACACACCAATGGTAGCAGAGCTGCATGCAAGGTGCTAGCTTGCCATCGGGGGCAACTTAGGGTTCAGTGTCTTGCCCAAGGACACTTCGGCATGGGATCACCCGGGCCGGGATTCGAACCACCAACCCTACGATTAGTGGATTAGTGGACAACCCGCTCTACCCACTGAGACACAGCCGCCCTAACTGAGGCTCACACACTCTCTGCTAGAGTGATGTGATCATAGAACCTAAAATGACCTCAGTGTGTGAAAATGTCACTACTCACAGTGTAGCACACCACGGAGATTGGTCAGGACGTGTCGATTAATTCTCAGCAGCTCTGACAGTAGCGCAGGTTTATCTTAACGCGCTCGTTCTGATACGTTAACGTTTCTATAGTAACAGCTCACTCACGGGGATGCGTATAGTGGACGGAATAAATAGGATTACAGCTTGCGTTACGATCCTGTCGTGTGTGTGTGTGTGTGTGTGCTGCTCAGCGTTATTAAAATAGGCTCAAAAAGAGAAAGCAAGAGAAATGGGAATTCTTCTGAAACGTACATGAGATACATCATTAAACGATGCTTTCAACAGGACATCTGAGATATATTGGTGTATGCTTCACCATACGAGTGATTTGTTTTTAGTCTGTGGTTTTTGTTAAGAGCTGCTAATTGACTGTGTCAATTTATTCAGATTAATTTTAATATTATGTTAATTATCATGTAACAAATTCCAAAAGAATAGGAAACTTTCTGGCTCTGTGGGTTTCCCCATTAATCATCCAAACTGCTGGTGGACAGTTTAAAAGTTAAAGCGGCTTTTTCGAGCAGCATTTACACAACTGTGTGTGTGTGTGTGTGTGTGTGTGTGTGTGTGTGTGTGTGTGTGTGTGATGTCTGAGTGCAAAT
>JAFFST010054957.1:932-25437 GCA_022414735.1 Noturus placidus | reverse complement strand
ACTTCATCCTGATGTCAAGAGTTTCACATATTCTCCTGCTTCCTCCGCTGAAATAAAGTCCTTCTGGACAACGTTATATGTAATGCGAAGCCGAGCTGGGTGAAGTATTCCATACTGAGTATATGTGCATTACTGAGCCTTTTTTTCTATCCCTGCTTGTTCCAGTTTTCCTAATAGTGCCTGTTTCCGTTTGTTGATTATGGATTTGTTTTATGTTGCCTGCATGTGTATAGAACCATGGCGAAAAGTTCTGGATTGCCCACAGTAAAGCCAATGCTGAGTTTCCATTCAGTTTCATCACACAGTTCATTACACCACATGCTTTTTATTTTGGTTTTCCTACTTGTTCTAGATTCTCTTGTCTAGTTCTACATTTCTTGAGCAGTGTTTTCTTTGCGCTGTCCTTTATATATATATATATATATATATATATATGTCTAATGAGTCCTGCATTACACAAGGACCTTTCTATCATGAAAGCCCTTGATTATCCAGTTGTGGGCAGGGAGCAGAGATTAGACAGGATTATATCAATTTTGCTTCCAAACCTGATCAGAATTACTGAATGAAGGGCAAAAGGCAAGTCCCTAAGTATATCATTAATCACTGTGCAAAGCAAAAGGCACTGAGAACTGCTGAACTCATATTGTTTAAACATACACTTTAAACATCAGGGAATTTCAGAATTAAATGTGTGCAAATACACAGGCACACACACACACACACACACACACACACAAACACACACACACTATCCCACACACAATAGTAGTGTAATGCTTGGACAAAGTAATAAAATAACTGGGGAAATCCTCAGACAAAGCTCTGGGCCCAGGAATGGAGGAAGGTGTGATGAGATGCTGATAAATGTGATCTTCATCTCCCACAGGCTCCATCAGCTTTCCCTGCTCTCAGATATACATTCAGAAGTGCACTCATATCGATCAACCCTAACTGCTCAACTTTACTGCAATCCATTGTGAGAAAAATGCATACACATACTTGTCTTTGTTTTTAGAAAATAATCATGATCTAATCATATTTAAAAGGGAATTTATACGCGCCATATCCAGCCATCCATTTTCCATACCTCTTATCCTACACAGGTTTGCAGAGAAGCCTGGGAGGAGAACTCATCAGAGGGCCTAATTACAAACACTCACACACTATGGACAATTTAGAAATGCCAATCATCCAACAATGTATGTCTTTGGAGTGGGAGAAAAACGGGAGTACCCGGAGGAAACCCCCAAAGAACAGGGATAACAAGCAAGCTCCGCCCACACAGGGTGGAGGCGGGATTCGAACCCCCAACACTGTTGGCACGAGGCTAATGCTAACCACTAAGCCACCATGCCCCCCTGGCATTTTCATAATAATACAAAAAATATTCGCCTCTATTTATTATTAGTCTTACATTATGTGGAGCGTACGACATTCAAGTCATACAAGTCATACAAGTCATGTATGAGCTATTACTATAGAAACAATAATGAATTAGAATAATGCACGCCTTCTGTCAAGCAGTTTCGAGCATTAAACCGTGCTCTGACAGTAAAAAGAAATTAACAAACCTCTCAGGTTGTCTCAAGTGAAACGCCTTTATTCTTCAATTCAGTCAGTAATAATGTCTTAATCATCATAAAGTTTTTATTTTTTTGACAAGTCTCTCAGAGTCTCAGATGAGGAAACAAACAGCTCTCTGTTGCAGTAATAAAGGCAACAGACTGATGCTTGAATCAGTAATGTTTGTAATATGTAACTTTTAAAGCTCAGATTTTCTAGGACTTTTATTTTTATCATTACTAGCTGCAGGAATTCAGGTTCTGGGCTATAAAATAGATCAGTTGTGGTTCGGCTGAAATACTAATTAACTCTCACGAGTGACAAATGATTAAAAAATTTGGCAGATATTCTAGAATTTGCAAAGTCATGGCGCAGCTCTGCTCAGCACCCCATTTAGCTCCACAGAGATATCATTGCACCTGGTCATCAGAAACAGGAACTGCTACAAGCACTAATAGAGGCCCATAGGGGCAGGAATCACACTAGCCCATTGGGCACGCCAGTTAATGGCAGAGTTGCCAGGGTGGGCTAGTTTAAAAGTATTCTGTGACCACCGAGATCTTTGTTACATGTATGAAATCGAATTAATTCCAACAAATAACCGCAAAGTGAAGGTACAGATAGTGTTACTCTGCTGGTAGCTGGTGTCCATATTTGGATTGTAGGGAATTGACACTGAATATAAGCATAATTTCAGCTAACTCTGAAGACCGAACCAAGAGTAGTATGCTATGGTGAGACAACAAAAACACCCAACCACTGAAATCAACCACACATCAGAGACAGAGCCAAGGGGAACCCGACCTGATGGAGAGAATGAGAGTGTAAGTAATAATAAGTGAATGGCGCAACAAAATAGAACATTTATAGAGTGAACAGTGTGGTGAGTGATAGCTAGTAAGCTAATGCAAAAGACAACACAATATGTGACAGGTGCTACGTATTTCCATAGCTTTCCACTAGAAAAGTGCTTGTAGTGTATCAGTCCGTCTAGGATTTAGTGATTAGGCCATTCTCATCTCTCATCCTGTTGTGTAGTATGGGTGAAAATCAGAAGATGGCATGAACTTCTAGTTAAATCTAGCACTAGAGCTTAGAATAATCATAAGAACCAGGAGCCAAGACTTGTTAGAATAAGGACAGAAGACGATGTGCTAGTACAGTTCTTTCATTTTTGCTTGTTGTTGAAATGCATTGTATATATACTCGTCTAGTTTATAGGCATCCCAAGGAAATCCATCAGGAGTATGGTCCATTCAGCCAACCAGTGAGTAACATTGCCTCTAGGATGACTCACTCAAACAAAAAAGACATGCAATAATAAAAAGATACAAAAACGAAGACACACTATTGTGTGCGGTGTACTAGGAATAGATTAGACCTGAGTATTTGCCATCTCCTTGTGCAAGGAGTGCAATTTGTACCTCACATCCAAAAGCGCAATCGCAATCACGTAATGTGACCCAAAACTAGCAGGCAATCGTTTAAAAAGCACACACACACACACACACACACACACATAGAGAAACTCATACACGTCATACAGTTTTCTTTTAAGTATTATAACTTATAATCATAAACTGCCTAATACCTCTTCATTATCCTCACCTTTATCGCGATATGTATTAAAAAGGCGCCTATAGCTGTCCTTATCTAACACCTTGCACCGTTATACCTCTAAACGCAGTGAGACTGCTGAGTTGAGATTATTATAAAAATAGCACATGTGTCCTCTGAAGGGAACGGCAGCTCAATTGGGTTCCTATTCTCAGAAGCTATTGCCAAATATAATTGTACCTCGATGTGAATAAGCAGATTGAAACAGAACATCTTGTTTCAGCGAGTCCGAATATGGACCTGACTCTTGATCATCGCTATCTGAGTCGGTGACTTGAATGTGAAGGTACATCCATATTTACATGGGGAAACTTGAGTGTATTCAGTGTTGTGTTACACAGGTGCAGATTTAGATGAATGGACAATCTGAATCTGGGATATAAAATATGGACTGAAATAGTGATGTGTTTTCTTTGCTGTTCAATGTAATACGAAGTAACACAAAAGCAAGAGCCAGTTGAAATGTGTGTGTGGGGGGGTTAATGTGATTATAAGGTACATGAATGAGAAGATGGCAAGCTTTGCGATAAACATCTAACGACGTCAATATGGGAATGTTATACAGTAAAATAGCACTCGATCCAGCACATCCTCTTATTATGATACGTTTTATTTTTTTATAGGATGCTCCAACAATTTAACCAAGCCACTGGATGCTAAATCGAACTACTAATTTACTTTGGAGATCTGTTGTGGTGTATTGTGGTGTACACAATTTCCGAATTAAAACCAGACTGTGCACTCAACTGCGAAGACACTCCTGAGAGGATACTCGCGCCTTATGAATAAAGCATGGGAAAGCGACAGGGCTAATCCATTTCTGTTGATGAGATTCATCATGATGTCAAAAGTGAAATGAAAAAGAAAAAGCTGATCCCAGTAAAGCAAAGTTCCTGCTGTCATACTGCTGAGTATTTATCGGCGTAGTTGGGAAGGAGTGAAGAGTGAGTGGACATTGGTAAATGAAATTTCCCTACGCCAGTCCAACCCATTAAACGCTGCCTTTAAGCCTCCATTAGCAAGAGCAGATAGCGGAACATTTAATCGTGTTTCTCCATCTCCGGCTGCAATAAAGGAACTCAGGCATGCGGCCATATTGTGTAGAAAAACACCTATCAGCCTTTAGGTTCTACAGCACAAACACAATTTAGGTCTTTTTTTTTCACTGATGCCCACCATTACCACCGCTCATCCTCAGCCATTACCATGCAGACCAGGAAGCAGAAAGAAAGACAGATCAGACCAGAGAAGAGAGAGAGACAGATTGAGAGAGAGAGAGAGAGAGAGAGACATAGAGAGATAGAGAGAGAGAGAGTTGCTCAGAGTTTCCACAGATAGACGTGTACTGTTTAAGTAAGAAGAAAAGCATTGGTGAGATTTGGTCCTAAGTTTGTCTTCTTTTTTATTTTTTATTCATTAGCAGTGAGTGGGTATGATTTGAAATGAGAACAGGCTTCTGTTTGTCCTTGAAAGTTCATCATGTCATACTTTCCAACAACAAAGTGAAATTTTATTATCTCTCCTAGTCTGTCCATCTGCCTGATTATCATCTGTTTCTGCCAATCTCTCTGTCTGTTCCCAGTGTGTGTGTGTATGCGTGTGTGTGTGTGTGTGTGTGTGTGTGTGTGTAACTATCTTTCTATCTCTATCTGTCTCAGAGTCTACCTATGTATCTGGCTCTTGATATATCTGTCAAACCTACAATCTGTAATGTCACTCTCTTGTCAGTCAGTCTGTCTGTGTATTTGTCTCTACCCATCCCTTTTCTGTCTATCTGTCCTGTATGTTTATCTCTCTGCATCTATTGCTTAATCTGCCTGTCAGTCAGTCCGCCTAAATGTGTATATCTGTTCATCAGTCTCTTTAATTCTGTGTTTATCTACTCTGCTGTTTGTCTATAAAGCTCTCTATTCGTGTTTGTCTATCCCTCTGCCCCTGTCTGTCTATTGTTTCATCTTTCTCTCTTTCCTCAGTCGGTATGCCAATCTGTCTCTTTAAGTAGCCATCTGTCTGTCTGCCTACTGCTTCATCTTTCTGTCTGTCTCTCAGTATGTACTGTATTTCTGTTACTCTGCATCTGTCTTTTCAACTGTCTGTCTATCTATCCCGCTATCTGTCTGTCTGTCTATCTCCCCAACTGTCTTTTGATTAGTCTATCTTTCTGTCTGTCCCTCAATCTCTTTGTATCTGTGTCTCTTTAACTGTCCCTAGGCCTATCACTTTCTTTAATGGTCTGTCTGTCTGTCTGTCTGTCTGTCTGTCTATCTATCTATCTATCTATCTATCTATCTATCTATCTATCTATCTATCTATCTATCTATCTATCTATCTATCTATCTATTGCTTTAACTGCCTGTCTGTCTGTCAATTGCTTGGTCTACATGTCTGTCTCCCAGTCTGTATGTATATCTCTCTGTATCCCTCATTTTAGTTATCCATCTGTCTATCTAATCTACCTGTCTAACTCTTTATCTCACTCATTGCTTGTCTGTCTAATATTTCATCTTTCTGTCTGTCCCCCAGTCTGTATGTCTGTCTCTCTGTATTTATGTCTCTTTAATTTGTGTCTGTCCCTAGGCCTATCACTTTTATCCTTTTGATCCTTTTGCAAATGACACAAAAAAAGAGTGATATTCAGTGGCGTCACACCCTCTTTACCCCAGTAGAAACAACATGTGAAAGGCCTATCACTGACCCCCCTGAGACACTAACACCATATGGCTACTCCAAGCAGTATGTTCCAAGTCAGATGTTTGCACTGATGAGCAATATATATGCAGAAAAAAGGGGTCGGTCTACATATGACAATGGGAGTGCTTAGTTTTCCAAGCATGAGAATGTACTAGTCCTCCAGTATCAATGTTCATGGAGTCCTGGGATCGTTTTTTTCCCCACTCCATCCTGCATGTTGTGAACAACTACAAGAGGCCTCCTGGAGACACTGATGTGTTCTTCAATGCCAGACCACTCTATAAGTCCATAAGGAAACGTTGTCTGGAGCTACAACTAGAGTTTGAAGATCTAGGTATTGATGAGCAGATTGTGCCTTTCAGGGGAAAACTCTCTGTATTTCAGTATATCAAAGGGAAACCTACACCATGGGGAGTGAAGATGTATTTCCTCTGTGGCAAAAGTGGGCTTGCTTATGATTTCCTCATCTATCAAGGTGCCACAACAGAGCTTCCTGAGCGAAGCAAAAATATTTTAGGGCATAGAGCCCTAAAACCCTAAACCCTGTTGTCTCTCACCTGTGCCAGAGAATCCAGGCTCCCATCCACAAGCTCTTTTGCTTGGTATATTGGTATATTTATATTTTTCTGAATCATGGAACATAATTCAGGTCTAAAGGGGTTAATGGACTGTTTGTCTATCTATCTATCTATCTATCTATCTATCTATCTATCTATCTATCTATCTATCTATCTATCTATTTTTCTGTCTGAATGCTTGTCTTTTTGTATCTATATCTCCATCTGTGTATCACTTCACAGTCTGAGTTCACTTTTTTGAGAATTATGTGGTTTACTCTTCGGTGCCAGCAGATAGACAGGGAGTGCATTAGTTTTGCAGACGGATGGCTGTGTCTCTTTCTCCATTCGCACTGCGAGCTACAAGAGTACAGAGCCACTGTTCTCCTTCTCATAGCCCACAAGCTTATTTGCTCAACAAATGCCAACACTCTATACATCCTTAGTTAGCACTAATTCGCGAGTGCGAAGGTAAACATACAGTAAACGGATCATTTTACGACCAGACTAGTCAAAAGAAACTAAAACTCCTGTGAGTTTCTTTTCAACGACTCTCATGGTCCGGACAGTTCCACAATCATGAGGAATTCTCATCTCTCAGTCAGAGGACCTGGAAGACTTTGTCAGCTTCCTTCTGGCATAAGAAATATGTCAAGCCGTCAATTCAAGGCCCGTAGAGTGAACAAGCCGTGGATCCCGGTGTCGGTAACAGACATAAAAGGCGTATTAGGTGTTTCTGTGCCTGGAAGTGAGCGCTGGAAGTTCAGCGTCGGGTTACAGTCGATCGGCTTCTGGAGAACTTTACTACAGATGACTTGTGATGGCTGTTTGTGATATTGAATGAGAAGGATAAGAAAACTCCGCTACCTATTACAGCTGCCTTTCGAAAAAGTTGGGAATTCAATTCGATTCAGGAACAGTGCAGCCTTTTGCAGTCAGAATCCAGAGCAACACCACGCTAGGCTTCAGTAATAACCACAAGAGCGGCTCTGGTTCTCCGTGGAACTTTGCAGTGGCTCTCGGACGCAGACATCTTCGTGCACAATTAGCTAATGCATAGCGTTTTTATATGTATGGTAATGGAGCAGATAGTATAGGAGCCATCATACATAATGCATACCAGCTGATCAACTTTGCTCTGATCGCTACGGAAATCGAGATGAAGAATAATTCACGAGCAAAAAACCAATGCCAGAGCGAACTTTCACGTCAAAAGGGTTCAGTAAACGAGTAGAATATTAAACAGCATGGGCATTTTCTGATCTCATGATAATTACCCTGTTGGGCATCTTAGGAGGACGTAGTCTTCTCCTCACCGTCAAGAATACTGAATGAGAGGTTTTGAGAGGAGTGAAATTAAGCTGCTTTCACCTGGAGGTATTCGAACGATGCGAGTGGAGGGGATAAAGAACAGAGATGGAAGAGTGAGGCTTAATGAGCACTGACATTTCAATTGTTTGGCCCTGTGGTATTTTGCAGCTCAAATAAAATAAAATAAAAAATGCCACAAACCGAAGAGTTTTCGCTCTGAGGTCAAAATTTAGAATTCCACGCCAAAGTCAGAGTAGCTGTAGGTCTCCCTGAAGGGCGAGTGTGTGTGTGGATAGTGATGAAAACAGATGCAATATTGTTGTGTATTTCCTATTTTTATGCTCTGAAAGCTGTCTAACAACTAGCTCATGTGTGGGAAATACTGCTGCTACTATAATGTGGCTAAACACATTTCCTGAAACACGTTAAATACGTTTATATTGAAACGTTCGTGACATGTTTAGCGAGTCGGATGCTAATTTGTTGGACGGCGCAGTATTATTTCTATTATTCTAGAACGTACACCGGGTGTGTGCCATGCTGATTGTCATTAGCTCAAGCTTAGCGCAAGAATTTCTTTTCTCAACATTTTCACTCGACGTCACGTTAACGAAAAAATCGAAACTTATAAGCAGTGGAAACAACCAATGTTGGACTCAGCCGACACGGTCGTGCCGGATTACGGCAAAGATTCAGCTCGGCTAGTTAGTGATCTGCGAGACGTCAAGCACGATGCAATTCCTACTGGCATTGCTATCGGTAATCTAGGAAATAGTTGAAATGGAAATAGACTAACGTGGTGATGGAAGATGTTTAAACTAAAACTGAAGTCTTGGACTTTATTGAAGGTCACACTGATTATTAATTACTGTGAAAGCTAGGACGCTAGGGTCTTGCTAAAATGACAACCTGCAAAATATATGGTAAATTACGATGCATTCAGTTCCAACATTAAACTGGCGAATGAATGAACGTCTGAACGAACGAATAAATGTATAAATGAATAGTCCTCTCTTTTAACACTACCATAACCCCATAAAAATGCAGCAACAGAACAAAAGCATCGTATTTTCTTTTGAAGACTGTCAATATTGAATATTTCATTCATGACTCTGCAGAACATCTTGCCAAGCGAGGCGAGTGCTGCAGATAAAGTAGTTTTAGAAACTCGGGCAACCTCTCTCTCTGTCTGAGGATCTGTGTCAGACTCGGCTCCTGGGACCCGACCATGTTCTGAACTGATGGAGTTCTCCCTCTCTCTCTCGCACTCTCTCTCTCTCACCTCTGCAGTGTTTAACCTGCCATGCACCAAGGCCGGGGGACGAGAAAACTGTGCCACTGCAGACAAACGGATAGAGTGACTGAGGTCCCAGACATACAGTTGAAATTTACTTTTGTTAAATTCTCTTCCACTTCTCTTGGATGGAAAAAATACTCACGTGAGCACACCAGCCGAGTAGGTGCCCAGTTAGGTATGACTATCATATTATGAATAACGTTCAGGTTAACGTTAAAAGCTATGAATTGAGTGAAATGCAGAGAGATCAACCAAGATCGTACCAATGAAAATGTAGTTCATTCATTTACCTTATCTCTTAATCTCTTTATCCTGCCCACACTGAGACAAACCTACTCAAATTAAAAAATGACAAACACGTGTGGACTGATGACGAGGTAGAACTACACCTTCAGGTTACACTTGAATACCAAGTACCCCAAGTCAACCTGATCAGCAACCATGATAAACCACTCATTTACATTTATACCATTTAGCACCCACCCTTATCCAGAGCTACTTACAATTATCTAATTTTTCATTTTTATTTGTTTAAATATACAACTCCACCCTGTCCAGGGTGTACCCCACCTTGTGCCCGATGCTCCCTGGGATAGGCTCCAGGTTTCCCCTGGATAAAGTGGTATAGAAGATAGATGGATGGATCCATCTTTTCAACTCAGCAACTCAGCAGTTGGGCCTTGCTCAAGGGCCCAGCAGTGACAATTTGGCAGTGTGGGGTTTTGAACTCATGACTTTCCAATCAGAAGTCACCTCACCGCACCGGCCACACAGATACTAGTCCAGGCTCTTGTTATCTCAAAACTGGACTACTGCAACTCACTACTTTCGGGCCTCCCAGCCAGCTCCATCAAACCCCTTCAGATGATTCTGCAGCACACCTGGTCTTCAACCAGCCGAAGAGAACCCATGTCACGCCCCTCTTCATCTTCCTCCACTGGCTTCCTGTAACCGCCCGCATCAAATTCAAGGACTTGATGCTCACCTACAAGACCTTGTCTGGAACAGCACCCTCCTACCTCAACTCTCGCCTGAAGGCTTACGTTCCCTCACGCAATCTGCGATCGATTAGCAACCGACGCTTAGTAGTTCCTACTCAGCGTGGCACAAGGTCCCTTTCCAGAACCTTCACACTAACTGTTCCTCAGTGGTGGAATGAACTTCCACCCTCAATCTGGACTGCAGACTCTCTCACCATCTTCAAAAAACAGCTAAAGACCCACCTCTTCCATCAACACCTAACAAACTCATTTAAAAAAAGGCACTTGCATCTCTACTCTGCACACTTTGCTTTTTCTAGAACTCAATTAATAGATCTTGTATAGTAGCACTACTTGTATTGTTCTCTGCTTGATATCACTTTGCTTGTATCTCTCATTTGTAAGTCACTTTGGATAAAAGCGTCTGCTAAATGAATAAATGTTAATGTAAATGTAAGTCCAATGTCCTATCTATACACCATACATCTGCTATCAGCCATCCAACTGCTGAGCTTTGTTATAAACATTCCTATCTTTGCATAATTCATTGTTATCTATAAAACCGAGTCTATTCCATTTAAATATTTAATTCAAAACTTACCATGAAATATCACGACTTAATATCAGTTAATAATTTAGGCACTGAGACTAGTCGTGGAGATCCGTGGTGTAAAAGGAAGAAGTCCATTCGTACTGTATCTTCACAGTTTAGCGGTAGAAAATGGATGGGATTGTTTTTGTTGTTCAGATTATAGAACATCCCTCGATGAAAGTTTTCTGTTTTTATTCATTCGTTGTTCGATTTTCAAGGCAAATGTTGTTTGTACAAACGCTTGACCAATCATCTGTTTTGTTATTCAGTCCCTACACCAATTCTAAGTCTGGCATAGCTAGCATAAGTGCTCTTTCTTGTCTTCTATAAACTTCAGTTCATCGTTAGTGGTTGGTTTGAGTAAAGTGTTT
Organism: Noturus placidus; assembly: GCA_022414735.1. NCBI lineage: Eukaryota > Metazoa > Chordata > Actinopteri > Siluriformes > Ictaluridae > Noturus > Noturus placidus. Next base: position 14,455 of record JAFFST010054957.1, on the reverse strand, counting down.
TTCCAAGTGCTTATGGGCTCTAAACTATGCTAGTGGAGCGACATCATGCTAACCTGACTGGAAAAATGGACGACATCTCTGGCGTGTAGCCATCCCGCCTTCTACCGTTCCAGGAATCCGATGCTGCCTCACGTCGTCCGAGAAAGCTTTCTACTGACCTTTTATCATTAATCAATGCGAAATTTCATTTTCTATTCTCCCCTCACTTTAGCCAATGGAAAGCGAATTGCTGTTTTAGTCCTTGTTGCAATCAAGGCTGTTTTCAATATCTAGACCTCCTCTGGAGATGCCTCAAGGCAGGGCGGGTCATCATGGAATCGATGCTCACAACTCTGGAGAGTTTCCGTACCTGAATCACAGTACATCTTCATGGTGAACCTTTCAAACTGACAGTGAAGAGGCAACATTTAAGAGGTTCAAAGAGCGATCGTGCAACTGTTGCAAGGGCTCAGTTAGAACCACTTGAACGTTAGATGATTTACATGAATTATGTACTTTTGGTAGGGACAAAAAAGTGCCAGAGATATTTTAAACATGAGATCATTTCGTGCTACATGTATTGTAGAGAGTTTCAAATGGGTCGAACCCATTAGTATTACTCTAATGGAAGCCAAAAATCTACCTACACGAGAAAAGAGGATTATTGGCCACTAAATGGCTAAAAAATGCTAAATGTTAACATTTTGTTGAAAAATACAGTGCTTGGAAATGTTTCAGATTTGAATGATAAACATGTCACAAATATATATTTTTTGCATGGTGTATTTAATACACACATTATTAATGTTTTTTCTTTTCTTTTTTTTCACGTTTTTTTTCTTTGTTTTGAACTTGCTAGGGGTAAGATTTGATTTTAAAAAACATATATCAGTCCCTCCAGGATTACGCGATTTTACGCTCGCAGAAATTACCGCTGATTTCTTGCAGATTCGGGCCGAGACGCTTGATGTCACGTCACCGCGACACGCATTCAGTCGAAGCTCTCTTGGATTCACGGGCACGAACATGAGTACAGCTAAAAGGTCTCATTTACCAACAAACATCAGCGTGAAAGGCCGTGCAAAAATAACAATTTCATGTGATTGCAATTTCGCCAATTCAAGTAGTTTTCAGCAAAAAATAGCACAAAAAACTCAAGCATTTTTGCCTGCAACAATCACAACAAGAACAAAAAATTGTACAGACTGTTATAACTCAAAATTACGGGTTGAATTTTTTTAACCCTAAATGCGATTTTTTTAAGAAACACAAATCTCAAAAATTTGATGTCAATTAGGTAAAAAATTAAGCATCCAAGATTCCCATGGAAAACTTGACACTTTCAGAGTGACAAAACATACAACTTGTTGTTTCAGCCCCCTGTTCTACTCAAATAATGAAGTGGAGTTAAGTAGAGTCAAAACGTAAGACATGAACTGTAATCTAAAATTTTTATATAATCATCTGAAATTCCTAAATGACTATGGCTGTTAGCTGCTAACAATTTCCACCAAGATAACGTTAGCATGCCCTTACTAGCAAGAACAATACCTAAATAGTTACGTTTGGCATCAAGTGTTTAACTGCATTGTAGGAAATTACCTGTTTGAGTAGAACATTTACTATTATCAGCTTCCAAGCTCCATTAAAATATAATGTACTTCCTGGTGTTGCAAGGTGGTGCAAGGGTAGCGAAGATTAAATATTGTTGCATTTCAGCTCCAAGGTCTCTGGTTCGATCCTGAGCTCGGGATCCTGTCTCGGGTGTTTCGCATGTTCTTGTTGTGGGTTCTCCGGTTTCCCAAAACCATGCCTGAAGATGAAATGTTGATCTCTAAATTGTCCTGTGAATGACTGTATGAATCTCTGTGTGTTTATGGTGCACTTGTCTCACACCCAGGATGTATTCCAGCCTTGTTCCTGGGACAGACCCCAGATCCTCCACAACCCTGAGTAGGATAAAGTGGTTTCAGAAGATCAATAAATGAGGGAAAAAAAAAAAAAACGTACTTCCTCTGCTATAAAACTGGTAATGGGAAATAATTTGACTGAAAAAACTGAATCGGAAATTCGACACAGAACTCATAATGCCTTGCAGAAAATATCTCAGACGTGTGTATGAGTGATATTATATACAGCTGGTTCATTTGTTCTCCAACCGTGAGATACCTCCAACCAAAAATATGTTATTCATCTTCAGTAAGCTTCATCCCTGGCGTCACGGTGAATCCAGAGTCAATTCCAGGAACATGTAGTGTGAAGCAGGATTACAATTTGGAAGGAGGAAACGAAACAAAGTCAAACTGACCATACACTACGAGAACAATTAGGGGTATGTTTACACGACAACGACAATGTAATAAAAACGGAAAAGGATTTTACTTTGTGTTTTGGAAAAATTTCGCGTACAGACGACAATGTCGTGAAAATGTTACCCGTTCACATGGATCGGCGAAAACGACTAAACACGCTGTATTATGCATCCCAGGCCAGTAGTTGGCGATGTCGCTTTGTAAAGAAACACTACATCATTTCTCAAACGATTTCAACGGTTTATGATATACGTGGAGAACCATAAAACCAAAAAGTTCTGTCTCCAGTTACTTAGAATCTCAATAGTTAAGACTTGGAAAATGATTCACTGTAATAAGGAATTGTTAAAACTCGCCAAAGCTTGTCAATATAGATAGATCCGGAGACATACAGATAAATTTTCTTGTTTAATAAACGCAGAGATGTCCCTAAAGTCATATAATTGAATGCACATTAAATGTGCATAAAGGTTTTTTCATTGTTGAAATGGATTTTTTTAGTCTTCAACCCCATCTTTTAGCTTTTCTTGTGCTCCGGTTCAGAATTCTGTTAACAAAGCTCGTTCATTTTTAAATACTGAGAAAAAAAATCTAAATACTGCATCTTTAAGTACTAATAATTGACCATCGCTATGCCAAAATGGAACAGAATCAGAAAATACAAACCAAATAGTGAGATGCTTGCAGTCAGTGTGGTTTCTATATTTTATCAGCAATAAAAGGATACAGATATACCGCATAAAATAGTTTTAGTTTTTTTTTTAGTTGGAAACATTGTCGTGTAAATGGCCTCTAGAACTCATCATTTTTAATTCAACCAAAGAACAAATTTTATACTCAGCTTCTCCTTATCTCCCAGTCTTTCCTTACAATATCACCATCGTGGATCGTGCATGAGCCAGTAGCTGCTCTGAGTAAACACAAGCGATTAGTTTTATAGTCTGAGCTGTCCATTACAGGATGAGAATCAACAGCCACATTTTGTATTAATGAGATAACAGAACCGGTAAGTGGACCCCTGCTGAGCCGCCTTTGTTCTCGCGCGCTGTTCTCAACACCCTATCTGCTTGGAGATGAAGTGAGAGCTGAGAGGTGACATGACAGGACAACACACACAGGGTGTCTTTTTGTGTGTGTTTGTGTGTGAAAAAGACAGAGTGAGGGAGAGAGAGCGAGAGAGTGAGAAAGAGAGAGAGAACTCTATTTTGTGATGTTTCCCCAACTCTGTGGTAAGCTTTCTCATTTGGAATCCGAATTTTTTATTCATTTATGAATGTGTCTCTTTTAAAATTTATTTATCAAGTAAAATATACTGTGCAGTGTTCACTTTTCTAAACATCATAAGATTGAGTTTACCAGAGAGCTGGAGAAACAGGCTAGAACATTTTGAGCTAGTTGAAGTTTGTGTGGTTTTTTGGGTGGGAATTTTTTTCTGAAACCTGCCAATCCTCCTCACAAGCTTCAGGAAGCTATTCTTTAAAGTTAAACATTAAAGTAAAACATAAAGAAAAAAAAACACACAAAAAAAACACAAAAAAATCAATATCCATTAATATTGTGTTCCTGCATGATCAAGTATCTACTGTGCCGTGTTCACTTTCCTAAAAAAATTATTTTGGTTTATGAGGGAATCTTAGCCCATTCCTCATGAGCAATGGCCTCCAGTTCAGTAATATTCTTGGGTTTGTGTGCTGCAACCGCGTTCTTCAAATCCCACAAGAGATCTTCTATGGGGTTCAAGTCAGGTGACTGTGATGGCCCTGTAGAATCTTCCAGTGTTCTTCTGCAACCAAGCCTTTGTGGAATTTGAGGTATGCTTGGGATCATTGTCATGTTGGAAGGTCCAATGATGCCCAAGCTTCAGCTTCCTCACAGACGGTATGAGGTTTTCTCCTAGGATTTCCTGATACTTCACTGAATCCATTTTGTCTTCCACACGCTGCAGGTTTCCAGTGTCAGAGGATCAAAGCAGCCCCAGAGCATCACTGAGCCACCACCACGCTTTACTGTGGACAGTGTTCTTTCTTCATTCTTCTTCCTCCAGATATACCGCTGATCCACCGAGCCAAAAACTTCCAGTTTTGTTTCATCGCTCCACAGAACAGAATCCCAAAACTTCTGTGGTTTATTTATATGATTCTGAGGCAACTTTTCTTGTGCTTGTGGGTCAGTAGTGGTGAACGTCTTGGAGTTCTGGCATGGAAACCTTCTGTGTTTAGTACGCGCCTTACTGTGCTCACTGAAACCTCAGTGCCTGTTGCCACCAAGTCTTGCTGCAGGTCTTTTGCAGTCACTCAAGGGTTTTTCACCACCTGCATTCTCAGAAATCTGCTTGAAGCCATTGATAAGTTCCAATTTTCTGGCCCGTCCACATAGTGTAACCACTATTCCCTTAACTTTGAACTTGCGAACTATGCTTCCAACTGTGCCTTCCATATCTTTTTGTATCCTGTTCCTTTTTTGTTTGTGACGGGTGATGATCTCTTCTCTTAACTTTTTGGACCATTCTTTTGACTAAGACATATTTCTAACCTGCATTCAAACGTGACACTCAACAATCCCCTAGCCAGGTATTTCATGTGTTCCAGCTCAAGCACACCAGGGTGAAACCAATGAAGCCATTGACAACACCTGTTTTGCATATTTGTGTCGTTGTGAGGAATTCTATTCAGCGGGCTGAATAATTTTGAGACTGGAGAAGTCATTATAAGTTGCATTATTAGTTGAATTTGTGGAAACCGCTCAAAGCATTCGTTGTGTTTAACTATTTCAACTGCTTTTGTTTGATCTGTTCATTGCAAACATTTTTACAACAATTTTTACATTTTTTAAATTTTGACAACAAACCTGATTTGCAATCGGGGTTGAATACTTTTGATTACAATTGTATAAGGTGTGTATTTTTTTCTCCATGCTCATCACTCGGTGCAATCCGAGGCCTTTGTTTGGCTCCGTCCATCTGACAAAGGATTGTGCCTGAAGAATGGGGGAGGGTCGACGTGGCACGCGGTTCTAGTAATTGGGGTGGCAGGTGCTTCAAGTCACAATGAGCTTCCTCATTAGCATCACAAAACATCGAAGCTGTGGAGTCACAGCCAAACAGGCGGGTGAGATCCTATTAATACGGTATAGATATTGTCTAGGTCAATGATAATAAGTCATAAATGTTTCATAGGTAATGTGCCTTCCAACTTTGCCCTGGAGTTTGATGTTTGAAGCTGTTCCCTAATGTAGGGTGCCTCTAATCTAGGCCTTGGAGCTATTTATTGTCGACTTATTCCCCAGCTATAGCTTGTGTAGTTGAACTGTACATCCTTTCACTTACTGTAATATTGGGGAGGAAGATAAGAAGATCGTGCTACAACATTTATTATGTTCCAACAAACCCTTAATAAAAGCTCTGACAGCCAAAGTGTGTGTTAGAAGGTGTGCTTGATTGGGCTTAAGGTTCTGCCTTCTTCTTTGCATTACAATATGTCTATTTGTGTGTACTTATAGTGCAATAGATACTCTCTAAAGCTCTGATTCTGTACCGAAATGCGCCATACAGGCGAGACAGACGGTCACAGCATCCGAGATCTGAGAAAGCGGACATATGCAGGATATTTAAAACCCGACTTTTATAGCATGCACTAAACAATAAATTTTAAAAAATAATAAATAAATCAATCCACTGGCCATGAAAACACAGTCCAAACCTTTTTTGACTGGGTTATAAATATATTCTAAATATCCTGTATATTGATATACACCATGTGCTGAAAAACCAAAAGCAGAGCTATGGATGTTATGTAAGTCTGTGAACTACTTTAAATTAAAAATAGCTATCACAGACAGCGAAGGCCACTTCTACAGCACAGTCAGGACTTCATTCACGCATCGCACGTTTATAATCGGATGCAAATAATGACATCAAATCAGAGTCTCTGGTTTCCTCAGAGTTGGGTAGTTAGGGGTTGTGCAATAAATGATGTCATGTGTCTAAAAACACTGACCAACTGCATACTTTGGTAAAAACGATTGCCTATTCCTGCCACATCCTGTGCCTTTAAAATAGCTTTCTCCAAAAAAAAAAAAATCACAAACCATTTCGTGCACCATAAACATGTCCTTAGTAACGCGATATAATTTGATATTTTTTGGCATATCACCCATTCCGACCCCTAATCATATCCACATTTGCATTGTGTTCCAGTTTCTAGTGCACCAGAGAGACCTGGCTCAGGTGTGTCCTCAAGATTGGATTAATATATGATATGTCTCAGAGTCCCTAAGGACTTGGACCATCAGCACCCCCCGCACATTCCTCCTGCATATGATTTATTACTGATTCCTCCAGAATGGCCCATAGTGAACTTGCAGCACATTGAATTATTATTTAAAAAGAATCAAAAGGCCATTTGCTTAAGAGGATACAAGAGCATAGAGTATATCGACCCATGTGCTTTTAGATTGTATGGACAATGAAGATGTACGTCTTGGAACAAAGGAAGAGCGAAAATCCCAGTCATAACTTCAGACAATTATTCAACTTTTCCAAGCATCAGTCACATAAAGGATTTCCACATATAGGATTTTATATAACTAACTGAAATATAGTGCGCTCTCAAAAAGAGTACTTCCGGTTCTGTAACTTTAATATTTACCTGCGAAGGTGCACGTGATGTACTCTTAAGTGGTCAGTACTTTTAAATACGTCAGCTATGTTTACATCCACATTTATATCTTAAACTGTTTTTTCTTTTTTAAAAAGTATGCATATTAAAAAAAAGTAATATATAGAAGTACATATTCCCAAAACATGCATTTTTAATGGTACCACCACAGTGACAGGATGGCAAGAAAAATTACCAATTGGTATCACGTGTGTACCATATAGGCCATTCTTCTTCTTCTTATTATTATTATTATTACCAATTGTTTCAATTGTTTTTCTTCTTGTTCCCCTATACAAGGTTCGGTTGCAAACCTGATGACTTCATGAAACTCCAGAAAAAGATCCTGCTTTATTTTGGAGTCTATCATCAGTATTGAAATTATCTCAATACTGCATACATTAAAAATACAAACAAGTTCATTAAACAGGCTATCAACTACAGTACCCTATACACATGTACACTATATACCAACATATTATTTGTGTTTAGTAATTGTTTGACTTTTATTTCTTATTCCTTTATAAATAGTTTGCATGCTTGAGGATTTATTATTATTATTATTATTATTATTATTATTATTATTAGTAGTAGTAGTAGTAGTATAAGTCCTGAAAAGGATCCAGAGGTCATGTTTTATTCTGGAGCCTATTCCAACACTGGATGTGCACAACACAGCACTGCTTTATTTAAAGACTGTGCATGAATGCAACACTGTGCATGTGCAGTCGCTCGGATGAACCGGGTTTTTGAGCTCACTGTTAGCTATATCTTTTAATAGACGGGGGATACTCACGGGATGCAGCGCGCGCCACGTCGTTTTTCGGAAACACGTTTAGTATCCATATGAGCAGTGTAATCTCCACTGCTTTACACCGCCGCATCCTCGCATCCATCCTGATGTAAACAAAGGGACCGTTTTGTTTTTTTTCCTTGTAAGGGTATACTCACACCCCTCCCTTCTCCAAGGGGTCCCACAACACTGTAGTCCTGCTAGGATCCTTTTTTGTTTGTTTGTTTGAGTAATAATCTATAAGATGCTTCTGCTGCTGCTGATGTTGCTCCACGCGCGCAATAGGCTACTACGTCCGGTATTTTTTCTAATATATCACCCAGCAACGACAGCTCGTACACAGGGCAAGAAGTCGCGTCGTTTCTCGTAGCATCGTCGTTCCTCTGACCGTTTGTACGTTTGGTTCGCTTTACATGGTTAGACCGCTGACCTCCAAGGTACCACCACTACAATCGGGATGGTCGCTGTCTGGTGCTGAAATGAACAAGGTCTTGGACTCCCCCTCCTCTCCTGCAGTTGGTACAGTCCATCATAGAGACGTAGCGACACGGGCGAGGGAAAGGTACAAAAACAGGGGGGAGGGGTACCTCAGATTGTGAATAAAGGAAGCGTGAACGGAGTGAGAGAAAGCAAAATAAAAACAAGACGTTTTAAACATGTTTACGAATACATAAAAAAAATCATATTATTGGTTGTTTTTAGCGCCTCACAGCGTCACGACAAAGAACTGTGTTGTGAAAACACAGAAGTTTTCTTTTTTGCTAACATCTATTGGTTCTTAGAACGTTCTGGGAACGTTTGTTTATTATTTATTTTATTTTTTTTACTTCCCGTTAGGTCTTCTTAGGAAAATGTATTTACAAAAACTTTTGTTGAGCATTCAAAGAACGTTCCCCTAATGTTCCAGGAACCTTTAAATAGTTTTAACCTCAGGAACCTTTGACTAACACAGAATAGTTCAGAGAAGTTCCTTTAATGTTCTGGGAATCTTTAAACAATTTGAATCTCTCAAGAACATTCCCCTAACATTCTGGCAACTTTTAAATAATTCAAATCGCTTAATTCAAAACTCTTGCATTAACCCAGACAGTTTGGAAAATGTTCCCCTAATGATTTAGGAACCTTTAAATAATTTTAACCTCTCAGGAAGCTGGGGTGACTTAGAGAGCATTCTCCTAACCTATAAATAATAATGGACTGGGATGATCAAGAAAGTTCCCCTGAAGTTCTAGGAACCTTTAAATCATTTGAACCTCTCAGAACATGCACTTAACACAGGACAGTTTGGAAAATGTTCCACCAATGTTCTGGTAAAGTTTAAATAATTTCAAGATCTCAGGAACCTTTCAATTACCTGAGATGGTCCTGGGAGAACATTCCCTTAATGTCCTTTAAAATAATATGAAACAGTAATATGAAGCTCTCTGGAACCATGAGCTAATGATGGCCTAAGAAACTGACCCTAACCTTCTGGCAACCTTTAAATAATTTTATTCTCTCAGAAACCTGCAGTAACTCTGGATGGTCTGGAGAACATTGGAGAACGTATTTGAAAATGAACTATAACTATAATAAAACTACAAAAAAAAAAAAAAAGGAATATAACAAGATGTTTGAATTATAAGGTTCTATATAATGAAGTAACATTATTAATAGCCTATACTATTGCGATTATATTAATAATATGAATAATAGCATGTAGCATCATGCCTGCTGGAAAGGTCATCAGAGCTACAAGAGCAGTTTAGCCATTTTAGCACCTTCTGCTGGCTGTGAGATGAATTACAGCCGCAAAGACAACATTCACAAACGTCTCCCTTCCCCTCTCCTGACCCCACTGTCTCTGACCTAGTCCTCACTAACACTTATACTAACATTCTTATCTGTCAAAAATCCTGCACAAGAACCTGCAATGTATTGCATTTTGCTTATATCAACAGTTTATCATGTTTTAGTAGTAATTCTAAAATGTTTGATGATTAAAGGTTCAGTGCAGTAGGAATGAAGAAACAATGAGCCTATAAAAAACTATAAATGCTCCCTTATATGGACATTAATGCGTCCTGGAAAATGAAGCTTTCTGGTAACTCTCCCCTTCTTAGGGTACAAACGTGAGTACAAAAGTGAGGCTTAGGGATGTAATTGCATTTCAGTGTGGCATGATTGCAGCGCCAAGAGCCATCTCTTCCTGCAAAGTTCACAGGTTGTTTTTCACCTGTGCTCAGCAGAAGATCCCAGAGAGAAAAGGGCAATCATTGCACTCAAGCAGTCCCTAGTGACATGAGGATTGGAGAGAAAACTGAGAGTGAAGGAGAGAAAAGAAGAAACAGATTTGTCTAGAAAGAGACATGTTTCTACAGCATCCATGTTTCTGGCAGTCTTGGGTGCCACCTTGTGGTCTACAAGGAACAAAGAATGCAAGCGGAAAAATAACCAAACAATGAGAAGACACACACAGCATACATATCCATTTGGAGTCGAGAATAGATGAGTCTTCATTGTAAAAACAGATCATCTTACTTAAAAGCCAGTTAATTCATTATGGCTAGGTTTGCTTACCCAAGTAAACATAGTTGTGGTAAGAAAAATAACTAAACTCATCAGCTTTAACAAACACCACACAATCTGAGGGGGAAAAACAATGTCGTTAAGTGGTTTAGTAAGCTACGTTTTCATAGTGATTCAATAAAAAATAATTTATGGCAGGCGAATGAATCATCGGCCGAAAATGGTCCAACTGTTCGCTTTCACATCTGATTTTCAAAGTATTTAGAATGGTATTTGGAAAAGTTTCCCAAATACAACCAAGCATATCTTGTCCGGTGTTTCTGGTTAATCAAGTTGGCCAGATTTGGATGTGTTCCTTCGTGTCATGGTTTGTTTGTGGTCAGTGTAAGTGTATAAGTGTGGGCCAATGTTGTGCCATTCATCATCTTCCAACAATAAAACCAAACTGGATTGCTATAATCTTACCCATAACTCCGAAAAAAATCAAGGCGAAGAAATTTACTTGTCTTGTGTGTGTACTATTACTACCACTACTACTACTATTACTACTGCTACTACTACTATTACTACTGCTACTGCTGCTACTACTACTACTACTACTACTATCACTACTACTACTACTGCTGCTACTACTACTATTACTACTACTGCTGCTACTACTACTATTACTACTACTACTACTGTTACTACTACTACTACTATTACTACTTCTACTACTACTGCTGCTACTACTACTGTTACTACTACTGTTACTACTTCCACTACTACTATTACTACTGCTACTACTACTACCATTACTACTACTACTACTACTGCTACTATTACTATTACTACTACTACTATTACTACTACTGCTGCTACTGCTACTACTACTACTACTGCTACTTCTACAATTACTACTAGTACTACTACTATTACTACTACTACTGCTGCTACTACCACTACTACTACTACTGCTACTACTACTATTACTACTACTACTGCTGCTACTACTACTATTACTACTACTACTACTGCTACTGCTACTACTACTACCATTACTACTATTACTACTACTACTATTACTACTACCACTACTATTACTATTACTACTGCTACTACTACTATTACTACTACTACTTGTCACGTTGGGTGGGATGAAGCGGAAACAGGCGCAGACTGTCTTTACGCCGATTTATTAAATGAAACTTTAGATCCACACAAAATAATACAAATGCCAGCACGAAACTCAGAAAAAGTGCTAGGAACAAAAATACTTCAGCTAAGAAAACATGAAAACAAAAACCTGCTTCTCAGGCACATGAACGAGGAACAAAGCTTACTTCTCCGGCTAATTATCCAAGCACTGTGACAGGCGTCTAAATCTATTCACACACACTAAGAAAGACAAAAACTCTGTGCTCTACTAGCACTATATATACAACCCCGTGTTCGTTAGCCAAAACAAGGCACAGGTGTCAGAGTCCATGTGACCCTGAGTGAACCCACGTGACCAGCAGTGGCTGCTGGGAAATGGAGTCCACCGGCACACTGAGGATAGTCACTGCCAGTGTTCGGCCACCAGAGGGCGCCAGATCCAGCCATGGTACGGCTGGCCAACAGGGGGAATCGTGACAGATCCCCCCCCAAGGCGCTCCTCCCGGAGCGCTGCCAGACAGAGCCCCCGTTGGCGGTCCCGGTCCCAGGGGCAGAATGTTCCAGGCAGAATCCAGGGGCCGAGGCAGTCCTGGCCGCATAGTCAAGGGCTGGAACTTCCCTCCCGGAGATGGAGTCTGAGGTGTAGCCTCTGGTGGCTCAGGAACATCTGATGCCTCCCACCGAGGCTCCGGAACATAGGATGTTCTCCCTTCGGTCTCTGTCCTACTGGTTGCTGCCCGGTTAACTCCAGGTTGGACCGTCGCTAGGCCTGGACACAAAATGACAGAGGTTACTGGGCTTACCTCTCTCAAGGGCTCGGGGGCACAGGACGCCACCGCCTGCCGGGACTCTGGAACGCAGGCCGACGCCTCCTGCCGGGACACTGGAACGCAGGCTGACGCCTTCTGCCGGGACTCTGGAACGCAGGCCGACGCCTCCTGCCGGGACTCTGGAACGCAGGACGACGCCTCCTGCCTGGACACTGGAACGCAGGACGACGCCTCCTGCCGGGACACTGGAAAGCAGGACGACGCCTCCTGCCGGGACACTGGAACGCAGGACGACGCCTCCTACCGGGCTGATACCTCCCACTCGGCCTCAGTAGCGACGATGGTGGCCCTGTTAGCCCAGGGTGAGGTCACCGCATTGCCTGGACACAGCGGAGCAGATATTAAGGCGCTTACCTCCCTCTCTGTGGTGCTGGAGGCTGCCAGGTTAGCCTCCAGAGGAGGCTCCAGGGCATGCTGTGTGACTAGGGGTTCCAGGGCGTTAGCTTGGAGGTGGATCTCAGACATCGATGAAACTAGACTTGTGAACAACACTGGGCTCGAGGACGAGACGGGACTCGTAAACAACACTGGGCTCGAGGACGAGACGGGACTCATAAACAACACTGGGCTCGAGGACGAGACGGGACTCGTAAACAGCACTGGACTCTTGGACGAGACGGGACTCGTGGACGTGCCTGGGCTCTGCGGCCAGGACGTGCCTGGGCTCTGCGGCCTGGACGTGGACGTGCCTGGGCTCTGCGGCCGGGACATGGACGTGCCTGGGCTCTGCGGCCGAGACGTGGACGTGCCTGGGCTCTGCGGCCGGGACGTGGACGTGCCGGGGCTCTGCGGCGAGCACTGGGACGAGACGGGGCCTCCAGGCGAGCACTGGGGCGAGACGGGCCTCCAGGCGAGCACTGGGGCGAGACGGGCCCTCCAGGCGAGCACTGGGGTGAGACGGGGCCTCCAGGCGAGCACTGGGGCGAGACGGGGCCTTCAGGCGAGGACACAAGAGAAGTGGGGCTCGCTGGGATCATAGGCACATGTAATACTGGGCTTTCGAGGTCGGACGGGACTGAGATGGGACCCTCGGGCCTGGACGGGACTGAGATGGGACCCTCGGGCCTGGACGGGACTGAGACGGGACCCTCGGGCTCGGACGGGTCTGAAACTGGGGACTCCGACGTGGGCACCTGGGACATTGGGGACTCCGACGTGGGTCCCTGGGGCACTGGGGAGTTGGACGTGGGCACATGAGGCGCTGGGGAGTCGGACGTGGGCACATGAGGTGCTGGGGAGTCGGACGTGGGCACGGGAGGCACTGGGGACTCGGACGTGGGCACGGGAGGCACTGGGGACTCGGACGTGG
>JAFFST010054956.1:38129-55128 GCA_022414735.1 Noturus placidus | reverse complement strand
ATATATATATATATATTATACTGTATATGTGTGTGTGTGTGTCTGTGTCAGTTATGGTATAATTATTTCCCCTATGGTTTTATTGGGGTTGGGTTCATGTTTTACTCTCGTGAGAGTTCACCATCAAGGGTATCCCCACAATTTTATTGAATCAGCTGATCAACTTGACTTCCTATGAAGGAAGCCAGCATGCTGATGTGGAGAGGTGAGAAAAACAAAATGTGCTCCTTCAGGATTTTACAAGCAATCGCTTTCACTTTTATGTGCCTGTTCTTGTCATTGAGGAATTATCAAAAATGGTGGATTATTTTCCTTTCGCATATCATGACTTAGCAATATTTGCCATTCTTCCATCCAAAAGCAACTCTGTCAAATATTCTGGGTATTCCCCATGTTCATCCCTCTTCAGGTCACCCCACAGATTTTAATTGAATTTACATTTCCTTTTTACTTTTATTCATTTAGCAGATGCTTTTATTTAAAGTGACTAACAAATTAGAAAATACTAGCAAAGTGATATATCAAACAGAGAACAATAAAAGTAGTGCTACTGCACAAGATCCATTAATTGAGTTCCAGAAGAAGCATAGTGCACAGAGTAGAGGTGTAAGTGCAAGAGTATTTTTTTTCTTTTTAGTGGTTGTTTAGGTTTTCACAGAAGAGGTGGGTCATTAGCTATTTCTTTTAGATGGTGAGGTTGGAAGTTCATTACACCAATGAGGAACAGTTCATTTGAAGGTTCTTGAAAGGTACCTAGAGCCACGCTGAGTAGGTACTACTAAATGTTGGTCGTTCATTGATCGCAGATTGCGTTAGAGAATGAAAGACTTCAGGAGACAGTTAAGGTAGGAGGTTGCTGTTCCAGACAAGTTTTTGTAGGTGAGCATCAAGGTCTTGACTTTGATGCGGTTCGTTAAAGGAAGCCAGTGGAGGGAGATGAAGAGGGGTGTGACATGGGTTCTCCTAGTCTGGTTGAAGACGAGACGTGCTGCTACATCCTGAATCATTTGAAGGGGTTTGGTGGAGCTGCTGGGAGGCCTGAGAGTAGTGAGTTGCAGTAGTCCAGTTTTGAGTTAAGAAGAGCATGAACTAATAGTTGGGTGGCTTGTTCGGTGTGTTAGGGTCTGATTTTCTTGATGTTGTACAGGATAAACCTACAGGACCCTGCAGTTGTCAAGCTGTCATCAAGAAGTACCACAAGGTTCCTGGCCGTCCTGGTTGGTTTGAGTGTGGTTGAGCCGAGCTGCACAGGTCTGGACCCTGGCTGGGTCATTACAAAACTTTGAACTTGTTCTGGTGAAGCCATTTCTTTATTGATATGGAGGTTTGCTTTGGGTCTTTGTCATGCTGAAAGCTGACATTCCTTTTCATCCTAAGTGTTTTAGCAGAAACCTTAAGACCATAGCACATTATTCCACATAGTTTTGGGAGATTTAATGTATTTTTATATTTATTTTGTGGTTAAAAAAGGCCTCTGTCTTTCCACCCTACTCCATAGCCCAAAGATCTACTACTGTGGGGTAATGGTGGCTCAGTGGTTAAAGGCTCTGGGATACTAATCAGAAGGTCAGGAGTTAGGGTTAAGGTCCCAGCCAAGCTACCACTGTTGGGCCATTGGGCAATGCCCTTAACCCTCAATTGCTCATCTGTATAATGAGACCACATCTCAACAACTGCTTGGTTCTGTAGATTCATCCTGTTCAACATCAAGAAAATCCAACCTCACTGAACAGGCCACACAGATAATAGTCCAGGCTTTTGTTATCTCAAAACTGGACTACTGCAACTCTCTACTTTCGGGCTTCCCAGCTAGCTCCATCAGGCCCCTGCAGATGATTCAGAATTCTGCAGCACGCCTTGTCTTCAACCTGCCGAAGAGAACCCATGTCACACCCCTCTTCATCTCCCTCCACTGGCTTCCTGTAGCCGCATAAAATTCAAGGCCTTGATGCTCACCTACAAGACCTTGTCTGGAACAGCACCCTCCTACCTCAACTCTCTCCTGAAGGCTTACGTTGCCACACGCAATCTGCGATCGATTAGCGACCGACGGTTAGTAGTTCCTACTCAGCGCGGCACAAGATCCCTTTCCAGAACCTTCACACTAACTGTTCCTCAGTGGTGGAATGAACTTCCAACCTCAATCAGGACTGCAGATTCACTCACCGTCTTCAAGAAACAGCTAAAGACCCACCTCTTCCATCAACACCTAACCAACTTATTTAAATAAATAAATAAAAATGCACTTACACCTCTACTCTGCGCACTTTGCTTCTTCTAGAACTTATAATGGATCTTGTACAGTAACACTACTTGTATTGTTCTCTGCTTGATATCACTTTGCTTGTATCTCACATTTTGTAAGTCGTTTTGGATAAAAGCGTCTGCTAAGTGAATAAATGTAAATGTAATGTAATGTAATGTAATGTATAAATTAGATAAATATAAGTTTCTCTGCATAAAGGCATCTGCCAAATCTCATACATAAAATATAACAAATTTGGGAGATTTTTGTCACATATAGGGAGCAACCAGTACTTGTCAGAAATTGCTGCACTTCTTTTAATATTTCTGTAGGCCTCTTGGCAAACTACATGATCAGTTTTCTCCTGAACTTCTCATCAATTTTAGAGAGATGTCCTGTTCTTAGTAGTGTCACTGTTGTGCCATATTTTCACCACTTGTTTATTGTCTTTACAGTGTTCCCTGGAAATGTTTTTGTAACCCTCTCCTGATTGATATTTTTCAACAATGAGATCCTGTACCTGCTTTCTAAGCTCTTTGCAGCCCATGGTTTTCCAGATGGATGTTACCAATAAGATGTTAAGAAAATCTTATGGAAACAGCTGGACTTTATTTGGGGTTAATCGTTCACTTTAATTTATGGGAGGTGTATACTGATTAATATTTAACATAAGTTTGAATGAGATTTGTTGATTCAGAACGCTTGGTTACGCTCTTGCGGCAAAACACAGAAACACTTTGTCCAGAACAAAGACATGTGAGGGATTTAAATATACAACGTAATCTAAGGGGTGACAGGACAGAGGGGAGCATACGGAGAAATCCGTGACAATTAGTAACACATCTAATACAGTTTAGTTCTCTGCTAATAAAGTTTATTGCTGTTAATATAGTGCCCAATACCATGTATCACTTTGTTAATTAAGTGACTAATACCATATAACTTTGTTAATAATGTGTAAAACTTGTTTTTGTATTAGTTCCCATTTTGTCTTCTTCTTGTTACTGCTTAATTTTATAATCATGTTCAGCTCTACCTTGTTCCATCTCATTAGTTCATTAATTTAAACCCTCTGTGTTAAGTCTTGTGTTTATTTAGTTTGCTAATACTGTATATTTTAATCAGTTTATTTATGCTTTCCTTGCTTACACACACTGTGGAGCACAATTACAATGTGCCTATAGTATTTAGTATTTAAATATAATAATAATAATAATAATAATAATAATAATAATAATAATAATAATAATAATAATAATAATAATAATAATAATTTTATTGCAAGTGTACAGTAATGATTATTATTAGTGTTATAATTCTTGTCTCACCAGAACCCCGACAGAGCGGCTGAAGCTGCCAGGTGAGGCAGAGTGCATGGTCAGAGGGGCAGGGCATCATCAAGCCAGATCTAATGGAATTTCTGGACGCCTTATAAGGACTAATAACGGTGAGCAAAAACTTGACACCAAAATCTGTTACAGCATGTACGTCACTAACAACCTTAAATAACACGAGACAAACGCTCCAACATAAAATAACCACCTGCAATTCTGATTACATTGAAGTTTGTGTTCTAACATTTAGAATGGAACTTTAAAAATGTCCAAGGTTCTAGTGTGAACTCTAATTTGAGGGTTATTTTTGGACACAACCCCAAATGGACATTATGAATTTTCTGCAAACCCAAGCTTTGACCACTCTATGTTACTAATGTAACAATTGAGCAGTTTATTATGTAAGTTACACACACACACACACACACACACACACACACACACACACACACACACACACACACACACACACAGATATATATATATATATCTGTGTGTGTGTGTGTGTGTGTGTAACTTACATGGCTGTCAATTGAAGGTGGCAGATACAAGTGCAAAGTATATTTTTATTTACATAAGGGCAGGTAGCAAACAATTCAAAAATTTGACAAAAACTAGTGATTTTATGCACAGTGACATTAAACACACTGATGACACTATCACTTAAAATGTTTTTTTTTTTTTAAACTGCTGTTGTGCAGTACATGCATGTTTCAAATAAAAAATCTTTAAAAATTTAATAAAAAACAATTACTAGCATTTGTTGGTTTGCAAAACAGGTCACAAGGTGACATGAGAAGTTAAAAAAAATTGCTTAGACTTATCTTTAATAATAATAATAATAATAATAATAATAATAATAATAATAATAATAATAATAATTCTTAAGTGTGAAATCATGATCTCGGTTTTGTCCGCATTGAATTTGAGGAAATTACTGTTTAACCAAATTTTTACATCATTGATACAGGCAGTTAATGACCTGATGGCATGTGTTTCATCAAAATGTGCGGATTTATAAATATGGGTGTCATTAGCATAGCAGTAATAACTGAGAATATGTTCACTACTGTTCATAAATTATGAACAGTAGTGGACCTAGTACAGAACTCTGGGGGATACCCTGAGTGAGAGGAGAAGTAGGGGATTTGTTTTTCTTAATACAGATGAAATTTTTTTGGAAGTTCCTTCAGGAGTTATGTGAGATATTGGATGTATGTGAACAAAAAAGATGGCACCAGCTGAGCAGCAGACTGTTGCATGCAGCGTAGTACATTTGTTTTACAGTGCCGAGTATGTTCTTAGTGTGTTTTTATTTGTTTTATTGTTTTATTGTTATTCTTATTATTGTTTGCCTGTGCATTTGTAGTCTATTGTAGTCTGCTTTTGTTTTTACCGACTGCACCTGAAACAAAAGAATCAAGTGGATTAAACTGCTGTTTTCGTGCGTTCTCCTGAGACAATTACTCCTTGTGGAACAGCAGAGTCAACCACTAGTTATTGTCTACTCCAGACAAGAACTGCTGGAGTTTGCACCATTGGCTAAACTCGCCAGTACAAGACATAGTATTCCTGGAGAATTACTCAGGAGAAGACGCCAAGGGGCAAGAGCTGGAATTAAAAGAAACAGGAGGCAGAGAGAGAGGGCATGGAGAAAAACATATAGACCTACACCTCCATCCATTGCCATGGTTAATGTCTCCTCCTTGCACAATAAGATGGAGGAATTAGAATCCCTCAGCAGGGTCTAACTGACAGGATGAAGGGTTTGAATGTAAAATTAAATCACTGACTGATGATGGACAAGTTGGAGTGAAGGTGGAGAAAGGGTGGACAGTATGTTCAGACGGACATTTGTGCAAGGGATCTTCAGAAATGGTTGACATGAAAGTTTGGTAAATGGACGCAAATTTATCTTGAAAGAGGTGCATAACTGAGTCAAAGATCATCAGATCTGTGTGACTCCTGAGCGGGCAGGTGAATTAGCACCATAGCAAAGAGGACTCTAGGTCTACAACTTGCTTGTTGGATAATAGAGGAAAAGTACATCAAGCATGCAGTGTTGAGTGCTGCTCTGTAGTTCAGCTGATGTTCTGTAAGATATAATGAAAGAACAATGAGGCCTGTTTTTCTACAGAGTTGTTCAAGACGACGACCCGCTCTCTTCGTTGCTTGCAGTTCAAGAGTAAATTAAGGCGATGAGTAAGAAGAGGGCACCAGCTGTGTCTTGATGGGGGAGTGCTCATCAAGAACAGCTGAAATAGCTGAAACATATTTTGAGAGAATTTTTGAAGGACATGACAATTTAAATGCACACTTGGAACAGCACCCTCTTTACTCAACTCTATCCTGAAGGCTTACGTTCCCTCATGCAATATGCGATCAATCAACGACTGATGCTTAGTAGTACCTACTCAGCGTGGCTCAAGGTTCCTTTCAAGAACATTCAAACTAGCTGTTCCTCACTGGTGGAAAATTAACTTCCAACCCCAATCCGGACCGCAGAATCTCTCACCATCTTCAAAAAACAACCACCTCTTCCTTGAACACCTACTCAACCCATAAAAATAATAACAATAATAAAAAAAATTACTCTGGTTCTTTCACCTCTACTTTGTGCACTTTGCTTCTTCTGGAACTCAATTAATGGATATTGTATAATAGCACTACTTTTATTGTTCTCTGCTTTGTAGCTCCCTCCAGTAGTCAACAAGTAGCATTAGGTTTTCGTTAAAAACGGGGTTTTATTTCTTACAACATAACATTTCAACCCTTCAAGACTTCAACCCTTGAGAACTGGGTGGAAAGAAAGAAAAAATAAAAAGATACAACAAACAAAATGCATGCATGTATGTCTTGACTTTACAGTTTGTGCTGGTATAGTCACGTGCTAGTTAACACAAACTATTCACATAAAACATATCAAAGAAAACCATATACAAAGAAGCATACCTCGTAGGCTGCCTTCTACTTAAGAGGGGCTAAATCTTAAAGATCTTTTCCTTGTCTTCTTTCTCCTCAGGTAATATACGTCCAGATTTATATTCTTATTATTTACTTAGCTTGGAGAGCTCTTGCGACGTTATAGTTTTTTGGCGCTTCGACTAAAGGTGTTGTGCCCTTTTAGGTACATGCAGAACACAAGATCGGCACTAATTAGTTCCGCCTCTACAACCTCCCATTATTTCAAGGTAGGCCCCAAACAACAGCAACAAACTTAGCTTATAAACTGCGAGGCAGTTACACTGCTTGATATATCGCTTTGCTTGTATTTTTCTCATTTGTAAGTCACTTTGGATAAAAACGTCTGAATAAATATAAATGTAAATGTAAAAGAGTCAGGAAATAAGGGTGTATAGACAGAGGTGGAGAATGATGAGGGGTCAACTACTTTTAGGGTACGATAAGATACCACAGTTTTCTTGTGACATACAGTGAGGAAAATTAAATGAAAATTCTCTATATATTAACTGTTTAGTGTTAGTGTTAGATTGGTACATAAGTATGTGATTTGAGACAAACCTGTTTAGTTGAGTTGGAGTTGAGGTAGATTATTTAAATGTGACTCCCAATACAATTTTAAAGTATTAGCACACAAAACCAATCTTCGATATTTCTGATATTAATTTGTAAAATGAATGAATTAAACAAAAGTTGAGATTGTGAGTTTCACTTGTGACCCCATTTGTAAATCTTGAATATTGCATTTGTGACTGAACACAGAGTAAAACATTGGAACCTAAGCTTTCATTAAGCTTATTATTTAAAAAAAAAAAAAAAAAAAAAGACTGACATATGAGATACTAAAGGTTATTACCTCAATCACCTTTTGACCTTTGGTCAGCAATTCATTTTAGACTATTCAGGATATGAGATAATTCATGCAGTCACCATGGTGATTTAGAGGAAGTGGTTTACTGAAGGACTAATTAAAATAGAATTAACTAAAACCAAAGCCAAAACCTACTGAGAACTCACAGTATGGATGGCTGGACAAAACACACACACACACACACACAAACACATCATAATTTTTCTTCTTCTCTTGTGGTTCTCCCATTTTCAAGGTTCTAATGAAAGCTTAAAGATCGATCTGTGTACACACACACACACACACACACAGCAGATGCTCTTATCCAGAAGGACTTATAGAAGACACAACCTCATGTTGCCTGCTTCATATTTAAACAACTAATGATTGCCTACAAATCCAAAAAATGGACCAGTGCACACCTGACTTAAAGCTCTTATCACATCCAACACTCAGTCAGACTCACAATGTGGAACTACAGCAGTCAGAAAGTAACTGAATCCATTTTTTTAATATAAAATTATTTTTTATACAACTAGTATAGCTTATATATATATCACTGAAAATGGTAAATTGTGCTAATAAATTCTATGCTGAAGTGAACAGCTTGACTATTTTGAATCTACTTTGCATGGTTTTTGCATTGCAAAAAACATTGTGAGAACAAAAAAAATTGTTGAAAATAAAATAAAGTTGTCAGAATAAAATGATGTTCAAAAAACTTGGTAAACAGTGTAATGAGACATGTAGATAAGACATTATGTAATTCCCTACTTTAATGCGATTTCATTTTATATCCATCCAGCCATCTTCAACCACTTACTCCTTTTCAGGGTCACGGGGGAACCTGGAGCCTATCCCAGGGAGCATCGGGCACAAGGCGGGGTACACCCTGGACAGGGTGCCAGTCCATCGCAGGGCGCAATCACATACACCACAATCACATACACACTCACATTCATACACTATGGACATGCCAATCAGCCTACCATGCATGTCTTTGGACTGGGGGTGGAAACCGGAGTACCCGGAGGAAACCCCCGACACACGGGGAGAACATGCAAACTCCGCACACACATGGCCCTGGCGGGACTCGAACCCCTGACCCTGGAGGTGTGAGGCGAACGTGCTAACCACTAAGCCACCGTGCGCCCCCTTCATTTTATATCATATAAATCAAAATCATTTATAGTGAGTTACTAACATTTAAGACACAATATGACCAAACATTTAGCTTTGTTCTTTTTTGCTCCATCAATGGAAACAGTTCCCAAAGAAGCCACAGCTGGATAGTTCAGACTAACTGACAGCTTGTAGAACTCAAATTTTGTGTAGCAAACACAGACAGACCGTGTGATACACACAGTGAAATGTACTCATGCTGTTATAGTAAGTATCAGCACTCTTGGAACACCACTTGTCCAATCAAATTAGCCAGCCAGAACTAACTTTTGTATAATTCAATTCAATTCAATTCACTTTTATTTGTATAACGCTTTTACAGAAACATATAAATTCAGGATATAGATTTTAAATGTATAATTGCCTAATGAGCAGCCAAATGCGATGGTGGTGAGGAAAAACTCCCAGAGATGATATAAGGAAGAACCAGAGGAACCAGACTCAGAAAGGAACCCGTCCTCATCTGGGAGACAGCAGATTATAAATAAATACACCTCTTCTATAAATGTGCTAATACTACATTCTCAAATAGTGCAGTTGTGTAACCAGGAAATTCATTACAGTTTCTAGATGAAGTCTGTTTTGTTGAATGTTCACTGAGTGCAAAACTGTTTGTGGCAATTGCAGTGATAAAGCTATCAGCAATTGTAATTCTAAGCCATCATAGCATAACTGTTCATATGAATAGAGGTCCAAAGCCATTTTTATGGTTTTTAAGTGGAACCATCCTCAGTAATCTCAATGAACTTTAGGCTGCACCATGTAGGGACATCTAGGGACATCCTTCGCAGGAGCATGTGACTTTCAACTGATGAGAACTCCAACCAGAAGTAGGGCATCAGGGTGAATCCGGCAGGTCTGGACAGTAGAAGGGGTCAGGATCACTGGTATCTCAGGAGTAACATGTGTAGCTCGACAGAGGGAAAGGGGAAGAGAGGGAGAGATTATAAGGTATGCTTATTGTCCCATAATGGTTAAGCAAAATGTATTTTGTGCAAGCAGGATCTCTGCTATGACAACATAACTAAAAGGGAGAGCCAGAAGGTAAACAAATATGTTTTCAATCTGAACTTAAACACTGAGACTGCGTTTGATTCCCAAACACTAATTAGAATGCTGTTGCATAACTGTGGGGCTTTGTAAGAAAATGGTCCTGCTGTAGCCTTCACTATTTGAGGTACCAACAGGTGTGGATAAGATAGGGGTGATGTGGTCATATGTTCTGGTTCTAGTAAGGACAGACATTAAGGCATTACAATAACCCAACTTAGAGTTAACAAAACCAGAGGCCAGAATGAGAAGCTAGCTCCAAATGCAGGAAGCTGTCCTCAGCACTCAGAGCCAATCAGCATGAGCAGGTGAATGTAGAGCTGGTTGTGGCACAAGGTGGTTGCAATCTGGAAGTTGGACAGGGAGACAGGAGAAGTGGACATTCAATGAGCCCCTCTTTTAGCCGACGAAGGCAGGTAGAGAAGTGGCCTGGTTGGCCGCTGTAGATGCACACACCTGCCTGAAACCTATGGTTACACTCAGCGGAACATGATCTGCCTTGGTCAGCCGCCCAATCCATAATTCGGGTCCAAAATTTCTATGTCGGTCCACTGGGGAAACATTACTAAGTATGCTGGCATGATGCTCTCCTCGCTTTCCTGCTGCATCCATAGTGCGGCGAAGTAGTCGGTCACGTAATATAATGTAATATATATATACACACAGTATCTCACAAAAGTAAGTACACCCCTCACCTGTGTGTAAATATGTGATGATATCTTTTCATGTACAGCACTGAAGAAATGACACTGTGCTACAATGTAAAGTAGTGAGTGTACAGCTTGTGTAACAGTGTAAATTTACTGTCCCCTCAAAATAACTCAACACACACATTAATGTCTAAACCGCTGGCAACAAAAGTGAGTACACCCCTAAGTGAAAATGTCCAAATTCACACTCCCTCATACTGGTCACTGGAAGTTCAACGTGGCTCCTCATGGCAAAGAACTCTCTGAGGATCTGAAAAACAGAATTGGGCATCATAAAACTCTGATGCATGCATGAACAAATACAAATATTCTTAATCCCTAATCTATTATATCTTTCAGTATAAACAATCCAGATTGAAACAGAGCTCCAAATGCAATCAAGACATTTTAATGTTTTTTATTTCCCCTACTTACTCTCAGCTCAGAATGGCATGAACCTCATATTTAATAATAGTAATAATAATAGTAAATATGCTTTTAATAAATTCTGGCTGTCATATTTGAAAATTAATTCCTTCTGTGGGTGATTTTGTCCAAACAGAATTTATGTTGATTGATTCTAGAGACCAAAGCAATTATATGTCCAGTCTCATCCCTTTTCTCATCCCAGTCTCATTTCCTTTACTTACAGAAGATACAACATCCAGAGACTACTATAGAAGTTTCCCATTGATGGACCAAACATACTGTCAGTCATCACCTACGACCTTCCAACCCATTGCTTTCCACTCCAACGAAAAGCCATTCCTCCTTCCACCAGAGATCTATGTTCCTGTCACTAACACCATAACACCCTCCCAGATCTCCAAGTCCAAGATCTCCAGGACCAACACCCAACCACTGACCTCCATGTCTGCCTTCCAAGCCTGGGAATCCAGTAAGAGTCCTGCTCAGCATCATGTCTCTCTCACTGGCCAACCACAGCCATCAATGTCCCAGCCCAACAACCGAGGCCACATCTACTTAAACAAGTTCCAGTTTAGAACAGAGACCCTGCCTGAGCTGATGTATCAACCCCTGGGATACAGACATTCCCCTCAGGGTCTTCCAAAACACAAGGGGCTTCACACAAACAGCAAGACAGAAGTGACTGTGTGAACAAGAGGTGAAAGGGGACAGAGGGAGAGGAGGAGAGAAAAATTAACAATGACATTAGGAGCATAGTGGCTTGGAATAGGAGTTTATCAAGATGCAATACAATGACCATTTTTCCTCACTGCCAAATGACTGCAAAGGCAGTGGAAGTATTTTGGTAAACATTTCTGGCATTTCCTGTATGAAGAGCATTGTATAACAAAGAGGATGGATCTTAGTCAGTGGTGAGTCTGGGCCTTATTTTTTTACTCATATTTCCACTTTGTCACTCAGTTGTCTGATCCAGTAAATGAAATGTGGTGAGAATTTTGAGTACAGTGGCAAAGCAGCACAATGTCCCACATTTCTTCACACATGCCTGGCACTGTGCTGTCAACTCTTTTTAACCTCCACTCACTCTCTGAGTGGAATCATCCAAGCAGATCTGGAGTAATGGCTAACACCAGATCAATGCTAGCAAGTGTCATTTTGTAAAGCTGTAAAACACTTTTAGAGATGGAGTTCACACACTTTTATAGTTTTATGTCAGATTTGGTTGTCATCTTTCTTTTAATGTCAGGGTTGATGTTTGTATTATTTGTTTGAGTGGGTTAAAAATATTGATTGGTAATGTTTCTCCAGGGAAAGCATCTGAATGCCAACTGCTTCAGTTAACAGAAAGAAAACCATTCTCAAAAAAAATAAAAATAAAAATAAAATAAAAAAAAAAACTTTTAGAATTAAAATTACAATTAAAAACATTTAGCACACTAAAACCTAACAAAGGAAATACATCTAGAAATATAAGTTCTAAGTCCACTACATGTAGTTTTAGACATTTGTTTTCAGAACTTGCTCTGAAAACCTCCAGAGGATAAATTTCTTCTCAACAATTCTCAAGCATGAAGTGGTATGAACCTTGTTCAAGCTGTTTGCTCACCCTATTCAGGACATCACATGCTAACATGGTGATCTGGTGATCATGGTAGAAAGAAGGTCACCGATATCGGATATGTCGGAGAATCATTAGGAACATCAGTCACCCGAGAGCATCAATAATCTCTAAGGCATCATGACAGGCTGCTCTTCTGTTTGAGATAGAGACAGTGAGCAATGTCAGACGTTTTTTGTTATTGATCCAGATTCAGAACAGATGGATGTTATTCTCCAGTAGCAAAAATGGGGATAGTCTCTGGATCCACTGCCACCCTGACCAGGATAAAATGCTTACTGAAGATGAATGAATAATGTGTTTTATGTATGACTTCAGCAGGAAGAAAATCTGATGCCCAGCAGATGTCTGAGGTAAAATAATGTTAAAGATTGAAACTCAGGACCAGAAAATGGGGGAGAAAACCTTTCTAAGGGATTTCATGTTCCTAATGAAAGTGCCATATCAGAGTAAGAAGCAGAATGAGACAGAAATGAGAGAAAATATGGAAAAATGTAACAGTGAAAGAACACACTCCAGATATTTTTATGTGATAATGTATAATAAAACTCACTCTGCCCCTCTCTCTCTCTCTCTCTCTCTCTCTCTCTCTCTCACTCTCACTCTCTGCCTCTTACTCTCCAGTTCTATTTTAAGAATCAGTTCATTTCCACTGCGGAATCAGCTGCCAGGACAGATTTACTGAAAAGCCATCATGAGTTTTCCCTCAGTGAGAAGCCGATTGTTCAGCTCTCTGATTGACAGATTACAAGAACGCAGTCTTGTGGGTCTGTTCCAAGTTTGACCATGTGACTTAATTACCTCTGCCCAGTGTGATCTGCTGTCTCCATGGAGACACATCCTTGTGGCTGTTCTTGTCCTGGGCGAGTCTATAGGACAAACTTGAATGTAGATGCCATTTCATCTCTTAGAGTGACCAATCAGACCACTTCTCCTCACTCAGCCATGACAGTAATGTCATGTTATGAAGATTACAAACTTTTGACTAAAATTGGCATTTTCTACACAGCATTGTTCACTGAAAGCCTGGTATGATATTGTGAAGCTTTCAGGCATGAAATCTGCCTAAAATAACATCAACTAAGCATGCAAGTTATTTGACTCTGATGTCTCCTGACCACAATATGTAAATACTGACTTTTTTGGCTCAGTCTTGATGAAGGTTTTAAATAGCAATACAGCTCCTGAAAGTAAAGTGCTTCCAGAATTTGAAATGAATTTTTGACCTGATGTCTCTTTCACATTTTGAAGATGTCTTGCCACATTTGAAGCTTGTGCTGCATGTAGCAAGTGATACTTTACATTTAATCACTTAATAATTCCCTGTAAAGGTTCTTGTGTAGATTTATTAGCTACTGTAAAATGTTGAAGACTTTACCCTTTACCTGTAGATAATTGTATATTTTTTTATGTAATAAGGGCTTAATGTGGAATAATCTGATTTCATATCAACCGTAACCAGCATTGAAAAGAAAAAAAACCTGCTGAAAGCCATGTTACTGCGTACACGACAGACAGCATGCTGAAGCACTGACATGAAATTATTATTATTTTTATCACAATTGATTCACATAAAATCCAATACATAATAAATAATACAATACATAATGTATAAACACAGGTTTATAGAAACACAGCAAAAAAAATGTAAATAATTATTTATGCAAACTTCTGTATGAATATTTATGCATGTGAAATTATTTAGCCTAATTTTGTGTGTATGTGTGTGGTTTCACCCAGCATGGTGCAGATTGAAGTTCACGCTTCACATACTGGACAGTTTGTCAGGTCACTCAGTGTGTGAATATTACTGTCTGCTGAGCTGAACAAAGTATTGGCACTCTTCTTTCCCATCACTTGATATAAACAGAGCAGCATTCTCAGCTCACATTGTTGGAGCTTTAATATTATTATTATTATTATTATTATTATTATTATTATTGACATTTAGCATTCGTTAATGTAGCATAGTCACTATAATATGTTCTTCAGGAGGTGTCCATGTACACATGTCTATATCATAAAATCTAATGCAAGCAAAAAAACACACCAAAATGTCTGTTTTGTCAGTTTTGGGCACAGGTGCAGTGCAGAGAAAAATCTGGGGTTTTTAAAAAGGTTTATTTGTAGCAAATGTGATTACCATGTATTCTGCTGAATTATTTAAAAAGAATAAACTCAGTGATGTCATCCAGATTAGGCATGTGTTGATGAATCAGTTCTGATATTTTTCCACAGTACAGTACACAGTTTTTATCCAGTACAGTTAGTCTTTTTGCATCTGAACCTCAACTGTCTATCCCTTCATATCTCAGTGTACACACCTCCATACAGTAAAAGGTCATCCACACATGTCTAATCCTGAACAGGTCCTGTGAAGTTATGAAGATCTTCTAGTGATGCACTCATATATTGAAAAACTCAACTTTATTAGTGAAAGCATGTATTTATGACAATGTTACTAAGGTGATGATGTTTTTTTTTTTGTTGTTGTTTTTTTTATGAACAAGTTTTTAACGTTCACTTTATAGAATAAATCAGTCTTTGTATGAACTTGGTACAAAATTAAAATGATAAACTGCTCACGCTGTGCCGTGTGTGTGTGGTTACTGAAGCTTGCTTCACTGGCTTGTTCCAGAAAATCTAAAAGGGAACCAGTTGAATTCTCTAGCTCTTGACTCTTTATTACATCCCTGTGCATGTAAACAACAAAAAACACGCACACAATGCATGCACAAAAATCTCATCTCTGATATTTCACACATAGCAACAGGAGAGAGAAAATAATGGTGTCAGTCTGGATAAAAAATTGCTAAACCAAACCACACACACAGTTTTGACATTGACTGAGTGAAGTGGCAGAAAAGCAAAATGTGGTGCAGTGGCGAGCAGGGGTAAAGTTCCAGTGTGAATATCATTCATTTGTATTTATTCTCTCTCTCTCCCTCATTCTCTCTCCATCGCCTTAACTAATTATTCACATCCATATGATACCTTATATTTGTGGCGCATGTGTAGTAGTTGTAATTCCTCTAAATGTTTTACCAGAGCTGGGTTTTTTTTTTTTTTTACTGTGTCACATAATTCACCCTATAGCCTCATCTGGTATTTTCCTCCTAGAATTCTTATCTCTTCTTTTGACATGGATTTGCAAGCTTAGACGGCGTGGTTTAGAATCCCAGTTATGGAATGTGTCTAATTTCTTTTTTATTGCCACAAAATGAAGCTGCTTTAGACAAACACAAAGTTCTCAATTTACTGGCATAGAGTGAAGCTTTTTGAGAATACATTTCGAATACCACCTGTGTTTTAGAGTTTTAGATTATGCTTGCTGTGCAGAGGTACGGATTGACACAGAATTCTTCTAACTCAATACACACTTATAACTTGATCAAAAAGTGCACTGTGGATTTAGATAATGCTTCCCACAAATAAATCTTAACTGTTGGGTATACATACAAGATTATACCTGATTAACATATCCAAACATCAGTAAACGTTGTAGTTACACACATTGATTACACTTTATATCCTATATATTAAAAACACAAAGAAAAGGGGTACTATTTGTAGACTGTACATTTTCATTAATGTAGTCTCAGGGCAAATGTGCATCCAAAATGGTTATCAAGTCACCCAAGGTCACAGGAAGTAGCCGTGCTGAGGGGGCTGCAGCACCATCAAATTTTAGAATCCTTTTAATTGCAACTGCAACTACTATTATAATATATAGTTAAACCCAAAATAAATTCAGTATTTTAGGAAGGTTGTGTGTTTTTTTGTGACTGTGTCACTGTTCCACATTTTATGTTATGTTACAGCCTTATTCCAAAATGGATTAAATTAATTATTCTCCTCATAATTCTACAAACAATACCCCATAATGACAACGAAATCTTTGTTTGTAATTTGAAATCTTTATTTATTAAATTTATTACAAATAAAAAACAAAACAAACAAAAAAAAAAAACACGTACCAAACCAAAGCTTTTAATATGTGTGGATTTGATCAACACCCCTGCCTCTGAATAGGATTCAGCTCAGTGTCCATGGTAAGCTGGTAGATGCAGGAGAAGACATGTTCTAGTCTTTTCTTCCTGTGAATAGAGCCTGCTGTTGAGTCCACCTCTCCTAGGATTAGATTCTCATGAATTAAATTGCTGCCATTGGCCTGTAGATATTAATGAAAGTAAGGAGATTACATCCCTGATTTACAGGTATCAAGTGTAGCTAAAACTTAAACCAATCTCAATGGAGAGTTAGGTGTACCGTGAGATTTGTGCCACAAATGTGGTCATCACTATCAAAGTTAACACCAGTCTGCCATCTTTAACTGTTCCCATGAAGCTGTACAAAATACAAACAAAGTGTGCAGAGTACGTTGCTTGCTCAGCGTAGAATATTGTTGTCTTGGACCTCTCCACAACCCCCCTCTATATCAGTCTGGCTTAAAGATTTAATGTGCTTTTTGAAGCTGGAAAAAATCAAGTATAACATCAGAGGTAGCGGAGACTCATTTTTGGGAAAATGGCAACAGTTTATTACTTACTTCAAGGATGTACGCCCCCCTGGAGGTAGATTAAGGAGAGGTGTAAGGTCAATACTATCCATTTAAACCCCCCTTCCCCTTTTTTTCTCTTT
>JAFFST010054954.1:217349-227557 GCA_022414735.1 Noturus placidus | reverse complement strand
CACACGGGGAGAACATGCAAACTCCGCACACACATGGCCCTGGCGGGACTCGAACCCTGGACCCTGGAGGTGTGAGGACGTGCTAACCACTAAGCCACCGTGCGCTCCCTATTATTATTATTATTATTATTATTATTATTATTATTATTATTATTATTATTTGAGAACTATAAATTTTGTCATAAATCTTTCAACATTCAAATATTGAAATATGGATATTTATATTTTTCTAGCTCCAATCTGCACTAATATATTTTGTTATCACAATCAGGATCATGCTCTTTGCATTTAAAATAATAATAATAAAAAAAACAGCTGCATGAAGTAATTAAGTAAAGACTAATTAAATAAAAACTCAAATAACTGGTCCACCACAGTAGAGTATTTTATCATTGACTAACGTGCATCTTTAATCTTACTCATAGTTTCAGCGTCTCTTTCACATCATACTTCAATTATGGCTAAATCTGAAAAGCTTTGTAAGAGTTATTTAATGTGCACTGTTACATCTCAATAGGCATAACGTATGTGCATGCTTGAATATAGGCCAAATACTGGTAAAAGCATTGCAGAATGGATATGATTTAATAGTATTTTTAATACTTATACTTATTTATGGTCTATTTTCTAGCATTTGTATTTGTGGTCTATTCATTTTTTTATTATTATTTTACTCATGTTTATTCTGCATAAAACTAATTGCCTTCAAGGTAATAAATAATAAATTCGCTAAAACACTGTAATCAAGACACAGCACAAAATTTCACTTTAATAGTTTTAACCTGTCTTGTTCTATTTTACATAATCTCTTGTTAAATAAGTACTGTGCTCTATATTCATCCCTCCATCCATCCATCTTCAACCGCTTACTCCTTTTCAGGGTCACGGGGGAACCTGGAGCCTATCCCAGGGAGCATCGGGCACAAGGCGGGGTACACCCTGGACAGAGTGCCAGTCCATCACAGGGCACAATCACATACACTCTCACATTCATACACTACGGACACTTTAGACACGCCAATCAGACTACCATGCATGTCTTTGGACTGGGGGAGGAAACCGGAGTACCCGGAGGAAACCCCCGACACACGGGGAGAAAATGCAAACTCCGCACACACATGACCCTGGCGAGACTCGAACCCCGGACCCTGCAGGTGTGAGGAGGACGTGCTAACCACTAAGCCACCGTGCTTTATATACAGTTCTGCTTTATTCTGTTTTTGTGAATATCTCATGAATTGTTTCGGAAATGAAAACAAAATCTAAGATAAAACAAAGACTACCTGAGTTAACACAAAATACAGTTTTTAAATGATAATGTTATTTACTGAACCAAAAAAGTTATCTCCTGTAGTTACTAATTCCCTATGAAACTGCATTCATAATGATGTTCAGCTGGACTAGACACAACCAGGCCTGATTACTGCAAACCCTGTTCAATCACATCAACACTTAATAAAACTTTTTCAACAGCATGAAGCTGGTTAAAAGATCTGACCCAGTAACACACTATAGCAAAGTTGAAAGAAATTCCAGAAATGATGAGGAAGAAGGTTATTGAAATTCATCAGTCTGGGAAGGGTTACAAAGCTATTTCAAAGGCTCTGAGACTCCAAAGAACCACAGTGAGAGCCGTTTTCTCCAAATGGAAAACCTCGGCACAGTAGTGAACCTTCCCAGAAGTGGCCAGCCTTCCAAAATTCCTCCAGGAACACAGAAACTACTCATCCAGGAAGTCACAAAAGTGCCAAGTACAACATCAAAGGACCTCCAGGCCTCTCTTACATCAATAAAGGTCACTGTTCATGACTCCACTATCAGAAAGACTCTGGGCAAAAATGGCTTCCATGGAAGTGTGGCGAGGTGAAAACCACTGCTAACCCAGAAGAACAGTAACCCTAATGCTTGTGTGAATTTTGCCAAAACACATCTTGATCCTCAAACCTTTTGGGAGAATGTTCTGTAGACTGATGAGTCGAAAGTAGTACTGTTTGGAAGACGGGAGTCCCGTTACATCTGTCATAAACCAAACCCAGAATTCCACCAAAAGAATATCATACCTACAGTCAAGCATGGTGGTGGAAGTGTGATGGTGTGAGGATGCTTTGATGCTTCAGGGCCTGGGCAACTCACAATAATTGAGGGAAACATGAATTCTACTCTCAACCAGAAAATCCTAAAGTAGAATGTCTGCTCTTCAGTCTGTAAGTTGAAACTTAAACACAACTAGATTATGCAGGAAGACAACGATCCAAAGCACAGGAGTAAGTCCTAGTCCTCGAAGTACTGTAAGTGAAAGACTGATCTCCAGTTATCGGATGCATTTGATTGCACGTATTGCTTCTAAAGGTGGCACAACCACATTCTATGTTTAAGGGTGCAATTAGTTTTTCACATTGGTGATAGGCGTAGGATAACTTTTGTTTTTTTGCTTCAATGAAAAATAGTAAGAAGAAAAAGAATTGTATTGTGTTTTCACTCAGGTTGACTTTGTTTTATGAGATATAAACAAAAACATTAAGAGGACATTAAGAAATTTTCATAGTACTGTAAGAGATGACAAGAATTTGTTTGGCAGCAGTTCCATAACATAAAATTTAACTATAAACAGCTAAAACATCCATTTATTCATTTAGCAGACACTTTTATCCAAAGCGACTTACAAATGAGACACACTCGCACACCAGTGGTAGCAGAGCTGCATGGAAGGTGCTAGCTTGCCATCGGGGGCAACTTAGGGTTCAGTGTCTTGCCCAAGGACACTTCGGCATGGGATCACCCGGGCCGGGATTCGAACCACCAACCCTACGATTAGTGGATTAGTGGACAACCCGCTCTACTGACTGAGACACAGCCGCCCCATTTGTCGTCTATTAATACATTTCAGAAATTAAAATTGTTGTGGTTTAAGAAGAATAAAACACTTTAGGACATAGGAAAATCATCAACTCTGGTATTGTAGCACTAACCCTACTTCCTGCTGGGCCGCATCACAATACCCCATCATTCATTATTTCCCAGTACGTCCTTTTGGGTTTCATTCTTATTTAAGACAGAATGTCACATAGTCATATAAAGTTGCTATGAAAAAAAAGAGAGCTTGTTGGTAAAATCTGCCTAGAAGGACAAGGAAGAGCAGAGTAGAGGTGTAGAGGCAGAGAAGTGTGGAAGAAAGAGGAAAAAAAGCAGACAGCCCTGATTTGGAACATTCACAGTCTGCCTTCCGCTCTTAAAAATCATAAATTGTCACTGTTGGAGAAAAGGGGGGAGGGGAAAAAACACCAACAAGCCACAAACAAAACACCTTTTAATTAGATTGCGACACTGCAGCAAACCAATCTTGTGTTCCCATATAATTATTAATTTCTTTTTTTGTTTTGAAGTTATGAGCATTGATTTTTTCCCCTGTCGGAGGTCCAGTGTCGCACTGGGACCATCTGTTCTGTACAGCTCCTCTGAGTCTTCCACTCCTCCTTACACACACACACACACACACACACACACATCATCCACTATCCACAGCCAAGCAACAGTTACAAACAAGACAAACAAACACAAATAAACACCAGAAATAGTCACTAGAGAGGGTTAGAGATTTCACTCATGCTATACGTGTGATTATCTTACCTGTGCTGTTTTCTTATCAATAGGGCTAACTTAGAAATCATTAGGGCTGACTGATCAAATGGCAAGGTATCTGTTATTAATACCCAATATCTGTTGGTGTTAAATTGTTGTATAATATGTACACTAACTACAGTATTTATTAATGACCTTAATTCACATGGTATACATTAAATGTGTTTATATCTCTGAGATTTCACCAAATTACTACTGTAATGTAGTCAGAACCATATCTGGTTTACATAACAAACTTCGTCTCTTACAGTTACCTAGCAACAGCAAAATAACTGGGATGTGTTTTTGTTTGTTTTTGTTTTTTTACTAAAGGTACATAACATTGTCATAACATACCACGGTGCTGTTGAATTCTTGAATCGGATTGGTCAGAAAGTGTTGATTCATTTTCTATTACAGGAACTCTGACAGGCAAGTCACAGGTTTATATTAACGCACTCGTTCAAATATATTATACTTGCATCGAGTTATAATCTTTGAAATGGTGAAGTTTTACAGTCTGCCAGTCTCCAGTGTAAGCACTTTGTAAGAGTCAGTCATTTTTTCAACACGATGGAGTCTTCATGGCTCCTTTTTTTTTGTCTTCTGTTTTGATCACCGAAACTAACGCGTTGTGGATGTTCTACAACATTAACTGTGACTATAAATAGGTAAAATACTAATCCACTAATCGTAGGGTTGGTGGTTTGAATCCCGGCCCGGGTGATCCCATGCCGAAGTGTCCTTGGGCAAGACACTGAACCCTAAGTTGCCCCCGATGGCAAGCTAGCACCTTGCATGCAGCTCTGCTCCCATTGGTGTGAGAGTGTGTACGTTTCATTTGTAAGTCGCTTTGGATAAAAGCGTCTGCTAAATGAATAAATGTAAACGTATGATGTAATGCTAATCAATAAATTAGACATTGTAAGCATTGGCAAATTGCTGTGATCTTCAGGTGATGCTTTTGTAGGAAAAAAAACTACCCTGTTTTTAATTAAATTCCTATAACAGCACATTCTGTTATGTTTCATTACGTACATACGTACACTGAAAGCTAATTTTGTGTAAATAAAGTCTTTAAAATAAATACAAATGATTTGTAAGATCGTTTTTATTTCATGAGATTACTCTCTCGAGTGCTCCAGACTCCAGGAACGTCATTTCCCAGAATCTTACTCTCTGATCTCAGCCACTTCTAGTGGGCTGCTGTGGCTCAGTCGGTAGAGCGGGTTGTCCACTAATCCACTAATCGTAGGGTTGGTGGTTCGAATCCCGGCCCGGGTGATCCCATGCCGAAGTGTCCTTGGGCAAGACACTGAACCCTAAGTTACCCCCGATGGCAAGCTAGCACCTTGCAGGCAGCTCTGCTACCATTGGTGTGTGAGTGTGTCTCATTTGTAAGTTGCTTGTAAATGTAAAAATGATATTTCTGTAAAGCTGCTTTGAGACAATGTCCATTGTAAAAAGCGCTATACAAAATAATTAATAATCTTATTTGACTCAAGTTCACCAATCCTCTGATTAGACTCACCTGGTTCTCATTATCTCTTTAGAAATACTCCTCTGTTTCATTTATTCATGACTCAGTCTTGTTAGTGCTAATGGACTAGTTTGTTTATTTGATTTTCTTTTTCTTTTTTTGCCCTTTGTCTTGACCTGTTGTGTCATTTCACCCAATTTCTTATCATTTCTGACCTCGCTGCCTGGATCTTTTGATATTATCATTGCATGCCAATTTACTATTGTATGCACCATTAAACATGTTTATCTTTGGAACATTTGCTTGGTATTTTTAGTCCTTATTTACGTGCCATTCAGTAACTTTTTGTTTCACATGGCCTACATTACATTTGTTGATAGTTCTTAGATATCGCCTAAATTCCCAGCTAGAACTTTATCTGTTTTACATAACACAATTTAAATGGCCCTTGCTTAATATTTCCTAGCAGCCCCCAGGCAACAACAACAACAACATAACACCTATAAAATTACCACGGCCTGTTGTCATAGAGACAGGTTGGGAATGGATTCCTTGCTGGCTTTGGAGAGAGTGTGTACATGTGTATACAGGTGTGTTATTTCTGAACCCAAGTTCTTTCAGGGGTCAAGGTGTGAAAACCTTGTCACATAAGTGATAAGAGCTACTGAATTTAGTGCTGACAGTGATGGGAAATGTCAAGGTAAAGACATGGGCATTCCACACTTTTCTACACAACATACCAGTGATTTATTCTCATACACAGCCAGGCAAAATTTGCTGTTCAGTTTTTGGTTAAGCATCAAGCAGTGCGATCATTGCACATTCACAACTATTCATATGATTCAGTGATAAAGTGGCAGGTTTTTGTGACTTTGTTTATCCATCCATCTTCAACCACTTACTCCTTTATCAGGGTCACAGGGAACCTGGAGCCTATCCCAGGGGGCATCGGGCACAAGGCGGGGTACACCCTGGACAGGGTGCCAGTCCATCACAGGGCACAATCACATACACACTCACACACCCATTCATACATTATGGACACTTTAGACACGCCGATCAGACTACCATGCATGTATTTGGACTGGGAGAGGAGACCGGAGTACCCGGAGGAAACCCCCGACACACACATGGCCCCTGGCGGGACTCGAACCCCGGACCCTGGAGGTGTGAGACTGACGTGCTAACCACTAAGCCACCGTGCGCCCCGACTTTGTTTATATTCAAATTTAATAATCCTTTTAAACAAATTTAATCATATATAAAGTGTTGATGAGATTTAGAATCGAATTACGATGTACGTTGAACTAGCCATTTAATAAAACCGTAAGCACAAATAATATACCGCAAAACATTATATTTCAACAAACTTTTGAACGTAGCAATTTAAATGCAAATATTTATCTGACTCCAAATTATGAGATCATTTAATCTAATTCTAGACATTTTTACTGATGTACAGTCATTTTTGTCAATTGCCAAACTGGCTAATCATTTTACTTCTATTAAGAAATAAAGCCTTGGGGAAAAAGTCAAATAATCTGCCAATGCAGTGAGAAAGCTCATTTAATAAAAATAGTTAAACTTCATTATTTTAATAAACTTAAGAAGTAATAGGACTAATTACTACACAGAAGAGTAGATTTTTGGTGGAACGTTTGTTTAATAGTTTTCCTTTTTAATTGCCATTCTGTACATTTTGTTTCATACGTGGTACTAATGATAATAATTCAACTGTATTAAAAACTGTAAAGGTGTTAAAGAATTTAATTTTTTACTTTTTCTACACAAGGGGGCGCACGGTAGAATAGTGGGTAGCACGTTCGCCTCACACCTTCAGGGTCCGGGGTTCGAGTCCCGCCGGGGACTTTTGTTTGCATGTTCTCCTCGTGCGTCGGGGACTCCGGTTTCCTCCCCCAGTCCAAAGACATGCATGGTAGTCTGATTGGCGTGTCTAAAGTGTCCGTAGTCTATGAATGGTTGTGTGAGTGTGTATGTGATTGTGCCCTGAGTGACTGGCACCCTGTCCAGGGTGTACTCCGCCTTGTACCCGATGCTCCCTGGGATAGGCTCCAGGTTCCCCCTGACCCTGATAAAGGATTAAGTAGTAGAGGATGGATGTGCTTTTTCTACACAAGCATACACACACACACACACACACATCTCCTTCTTGTAAATAGTCTCTACATATAACCATTCCTGTCTTTCAGTGGCTACAACAGCACTGAGTTGCTCACTCTGCTTCAGACACAACCAAAGCAATGGTCTGGAGGGTGTGTGACGTTGTGTTGAGGCAGAAAGAAGGGCGAAACTGTCAGGGGACATCAGTCTCCCAGGCATGCTTGGCATCCATATTGAATAATTCAAATGCACCGCCATTCCCTTCCACCTGAGGAAGCCTGTCTCCTGGCGTCACCAGTGGGGCCACTCAGCATCTCCTGAAAGGTCAGGCTCTCCCCTGGCTGAGAGTAGAGCCACGGGGACTAATGCACTCCCATTTTAGCACTTGCTTATACACACTCCTCTGATCTGACAAGGCCAAGCCACTCACCTTGAAGGCACCTTCAGCAAACCGATGCTTTCACCACTAAAGTGCCTGATCGTGGAGTTGTATTTACGTTTTCACGGCAAATCAATTGATCCAATTTTCACTACTCCAGAGCAAATCGAGTGAAAGGAGTTGGGACGAGGTTACTGGCCTGCTCAGCATGCTGCTCTTTGATTTATCCTGAGCCTTTTCAGTGTTTGCAGTTTGGACATGGGTCATTCTGATTACGTTTTGCTGTAGCTTATTTACTTGAAGTGATATGGCAGAGAGATGGAGGGTGCAGCAGGGTATTATAGTGAACATGCATGATACAAATGGGTGCATTCATCAGCACCTGACTTATATTGACTGAAATTAAAGAGCTCTGGGGCGAGGGGCTGGGTGACCTGCAGCGATGCCCAGGAACTGTAGTGCACAGAAATCGAAGAATAATGGATTTGATACTTTTAAACTGAGGAGGACAGTGGAGAGGGATTAATGAATGGGTTAGTAAGAAGTTGGAACCTGTATTGTATTGATCCAGATGCACTCTACAAATGATCATGTGGATATGTACTGAGGTTAATAGACTGCGTGACTGTGAGTTCTGCAGATTATTAAATGGTGCAAGGTAAGTATTTTCAATGATTTGAGAAAGGCCCAAATGATTTTTCAACTTTGTCTCATGCTTAGGAAATTCTTAACAATTCGCATACCTTACATTTACATTTATTCATTTAGCAGACGCTTTTATCCAAAGCGACTTACAAATTAGTGCACATTCACACACCAATGGTAGCAGAGCTTCCATGCAAGGTGCTAGCTTGCCATCGGGGGCAACTTAGGGTTCAGTGTCTTGCCCAAGGACACTTCGGCATGGGATCACCCGGGCCGGGATTCGAACCACCAACCCCATGATTAGTGGATTAGTGGACAACCCGCTCTACCGACTGAGCCACAGCCGCCCTAAAGTGATAAAAAAAAGTGAGATTCTTGCACAGTGATTATTACTTATGACATCATTATATGAATTTAATTCAAATCTAGCAACATTTGTATTCATATGAATTCTCCAGATTTTTTTGTTTTTATAAAATCCTGAGTCGAAATAACAGAATAATATCCTTAGAGCCTGAAAAAAAAAACAACACAGGAAAAAATAAACACTCAAAAACACAATCATTTCACTTCTAAAGTATTCTCTGGCAGTCCGTTTAAAGATTTCTCCTGAGGGAGCCTACTGCTGATGTTCTGATGAGCTGAACTTGGCTCAGTCTTATCTCCCATTCCAGTGTGATATTCTGAGTAGAAGTGCTCCCCTGATACAGTTCCGAAGAGTTCCTGTGAACCAAAACAAACCCTCAAAGCTGCTCTGATGCCTCATGAAATCAAATGGACATGTTTGCAGTCATCCTCTGGTAATACTCAGAGAATTGGTCAAACAAGGAGAACAGAATAATAGAGGTAAGATGAGAAAGCTGATGTTTGACAGATTTAGGTTCATGACATATGGCAGCTAGCATTGTCCTCAATCCCATTCTTGCTTGTTAACATCAGTCTACATTGTGGTGTGTGTTCATTTTAAACACGATTCATGAGTTATTGGAAGCAATTGGGGCTCTCATATTTCGTAATAAGTGTACGTTCAAACTATGTAAATGATACTTAACAAGATTTGGAAGCATTGGATCCAATGAGCTAATGATGATAGATAAAGCAAACATAACACACCAATAAATTACAAATAAGTCATTTAACAAAATGGACCTCATATATCAAGTTGTAAATATATTTTAGGCCAACCCGAGCGATAAAACTTCCGACTAGATTTAGAAAAGAGTTTTCTTTGTACTCACATGTTGATAAATGACAGTCACCTATAAATTATTAAGCACACTGTAATGATCGGCTATGATGACGTCATGTGGGGTCAATGGGAGTGGTCACCGCCCCTCCCGCTCTCTCTCTCTGTGTGTACTTGTCACCGTGTGCAGACACGCGGCCTCATATAAGGTACCAATTTTGGGATATTTTACTCGGTCTTAATCCTCTTCTAATGACAGACCTGCAACCCTACGTAACCCTGTGGTATCCTTCTTGTAATAAACGGTGAACAGCACTTTCACTTCATGTCCGGCTGAGTTATATTAACTTTCCTGAGCAACCCGTGAGGATCTAGCCGGATCCTTACAAATGGCAAACAGGGACTATATGACGTCATCATAGCCGATCATTACAACACACAGCGAACACATTTAGTGATGCCCACAAAACTACACAAAATGCTGAAAACTACAAAACGACAGCTAAATGGTAAAGAAGTGACTAAATTGTGAAGGAGCTCTCGTATGATACGAACACTTTTCTAAACTGCATTTTTATTAAGACCGGATAACTAGAGTAAATCCTCATGCAAACAATGGGCCTCATGTATCAATATTTTAGTAAAGTTCTGTGTAAACGTTTCAGTAAGACAAACCGAAATTTCCTTTTGTCATAATTTATGATTAGCCTACCCTGACTAGACTTTCCATCATGCTAAATCCCAGTCTTAACAATCTTTTCTCTCCCTCTCTCCT
Source organism: Noturus placidus (assembly GCA_022414735.1). Lineage (NCBI taxonomy): Eukaryota > Metazoa > Chordata > Actinopteri > Siluriformes > Ictaluridae > Noturus > Noturus placidus. Next base: position 217,353 of record JAFFST010054954.1, on the reverse strand, counting down.
TCTG
>JAFFST010054954.1:189316-202251 GCA_022414735.1 Noturus placidus | reverse complement strand
ATATATATACACGCACATATGGATTAAGTATATATATATGTATATACATGTATATATATGTATAAGTATATATATGTGTGTGTGTGTGTGTGTGTGTGTGTGTGTGTGTGTGTATATATATATATATACACACGTACACACACACACACACACACACACACACACACACACACACACACACAATACGTGAATATGTGAATAAAACCAATAAAATAGCGAGATGGACTGGATTAAGAAGTCATGCTGTAGTGAAAGAAAGTTTGAAGGATCACAAATCTAATTAAGCTTAATTCATTCTAGTCACCCTGTAAATGACGGCTTTAAATGTCAGTGAGCTGGACTCATTATCAGCTAAACAAATACTCTACACTTATGAACAACTGGGAAACTTAGGAAATTGGTTCAACACAAAGGTGTCATAGGCCGTTAATCAGCTTACTGATGTTAATACAATAAACTAACAGTACTTCCATGGTATATATCATCTACACCTAAATACTGGTGCATTTACTCCATATGTTTTGCTCTCTGAACAAAATGATATAGTAGCATTATAGTTGATGTGAATACCTAGATAAATCCTACAAAATTCTACAAAATCTTCAATACCTTCCAAACTACATTCATGCATTATTGAGAGAGAAAGGAAAGTATGTAATAGAGAGATCCTAAACCCATTCCCTTCTGTGAATTATTTATTAAATTCAAATAACAGATGGTATAATTTTCTTAAAATATCGCAATCATTTTTCAAAGACACACTGATATAAACCACAATCTTTATGCTCACTAAGGGTATGCATATGGATTTCGTATTGTTTCCAGCACATTTTCGGCAACATCCATCTTTCCGAATAAAATCCCATGAACATGTGTATGTGTGTTCAGTTTTATTTTCCCATCAGCCATCCTGACGCATTACCATGATGTTGTCTGCTGCACAATAGGCCTGTCTGAGACATGAATATGTGACTGTAATTATAATCTGATTATAAGGAGACTCTCCTGAGCTCTCTCGTGTCATCGCCATGATGGACAAATGATGCTAAACTACCCAAGCAAATTCAATTACCTCAGCAATTACTCCTCGTATCTAGTGCTGACTTATTGGGACATGAAATGTTAATGGCAGAATAGATACCAGATTTGTTCGTCATTAGAAGGTGAGCACATCTTTAGCCAATCACAGATGTTACAGCTCAATCCAGTAGTTCTGCTTCACAATGAAATTACTAAAAGACACCAACTTCTGTTTTGCTATTGCAATATAGGACGTCTAAACGGCCAGAAGAGATACACACTTCAGGAATGGACAATGTCCAGCCTATTAGATTTTTATTCATAGTTGCCTGGCAGACAAGTAGGGAAAAATGCTCCTTATTGACTTATAAGACAAGTTTTCATTTGGTATGTTGCTATATTTAAAACTTAATGCACTTCACATTAGAGTTGCATCTTAGTGCTGTAACTTTAAGATGAGCTAGTCATTCCAAATGGCGGCTGTGGCTCAGTCGGTAGAGCGGGTTGTCCACAAATCCACTAATCGTAGGGTTGGTGGTTCGAATCCCGGCCCGGGTGATCCCATGCCGAAGTGTCCTTGGGCAAGACACTGAACCCTAAGTTGCCCCCGATGGCAAGCTAGCACCTTGCATGCAGCTCTGCTACCATTGGTGTGTGAGTGTGTCTCATTTGTAAGTCGCTTTGGATAAAAGCGTCTGCTAAATGAATAAATGTAAATGTAAATGATAAAACAGGATTTACTAGGCAGATTAATTATCGTGCAGAGCTGACAAACACATTTCAGAATCAGGAACACACAGGTATGTGGAAACACTGATGAAACCAAGTAAAATAAAGTGCAGCACAAAACCTGAGAGTTACATAACTCTACTGCCAACACAACATTCAGTTGCCTTGCAGAAAATGAAGTTACTAGTCAGTCTAGATAAATATCTTTTATATGCAATACCAGAACATATCAGCATCTCATGGCCCAACGTTATCCATCCACTTGCTCACTTTTTGTCAAGTGCACAAATATGATGTGCTATATTAGAAAACTTGTTAGAATGATAATGATAATCATAACTCATTTCTTTATCTTAGGCTGTATTAATAGGCCGGCTGTGGCTCAGTCGGTAGAGCGGGTTGTCCACTAATCATACGGTTGGAGGTTCAAATCCCGTCCCGGATCACTCCACATGCCAAAGTGTCCTTGGGCAAGACACTAAACCCTAAGTTGCCCCCGATGGCAAGTTAGCACCTTGAATGGCAGCTCTGCTACCATTGGTGTGTGAGAGTTTGTGTGAATGAGACACAGTGTAAAGCGCTTTGGATAAAAGCATTATATAAGTGTGCCATTTTAATCCACATTCCTAATTAACGTGTCTGCCATGCATTATTATACTATTGTATACCAGCTACTAATTTTTAGCCTACTCGGTTTTCCAGGTAACCAAAACCTGGGACTTGGCAGCACACTGGATCTTTTACTTGTCTGGTAGGCAATTACATTTATGATTTTTCCACCCTGAGACTTAAATAAAGATAAAGGTTGTTAGTATCCTCATAGGGTTCTACTTGAAAGAAATCCTACGTCGTAAGGTTTCCTGAGTGGATCAAGAAATTTTTTTCTCGAAGAGTTTGAATATGGGGCGCACGGTGGCTTAGTGGTTAGCACGTCCGCCTCACACCTCCAGGGTCCAGGTTTCGAGTCCCGCCAGGGCCATGTGTGTGTGGAGTTTGCATGTTCGTGTGTCGGGGGTTTCCTCCGGGTACTCCGGTGTCCTCCCCCAGTCCAAAGACATGCATGTTAGGCTGATTGGCGTGTCTAAAGTGTTTGTCGTGTATGAATGTGTGTGTGAGTGTGTATGTGATTGTGCCCTGCGATGGATTGGCACCCTGTCCAGGGTGTACCCCACCTTATGCCCCATGCTCCCTGGGATAGGCTCCAGGTTCCCCGTGACCCTGAAAAAGGAGTAAGCGGTTGAAGATGGATGGATGGACTTAGGGATCGGATGGAACGCTTTTTAATGGTCACGTTACCTTATTTAACTTTAACTAACATGTGAACTGTAATAAAATGGGCGGCTGTGGCTCAGTCGGTAGAGCGGGTTGTCCACTAATCCACTAATCGTAGGGTTGGTGGTTCGAATCCCGGCCCGGGTGATCCCATGCCGAAGTGTCCTTGGGCAAGACACTGAACCCTAAGTTGCCCCCGATGGCAAGCTAGCACCTTGCATGCAGCTCTGCTACCATTGGTGTGTGAGTGTGTCTCATTTGTAAGTCACTTTGGATAAAAGCGTCTGATAAATGAATAAATGTAAATGTAAATGTAAAATGTCTATTCTCTTAGGAAAATCATTAGTTCAGGGTTTGTTTTTTTTTTTTTTTGTATTGGTAATTGTTCTAGTGTTCTAGGTTGGTTCTACTTGAAACCTTTTCTTAAAGGGAATTATGTTTTTTAAGTTGTTCCCTGAAGCATACTCTATTATTCTTTACCTACTATGAATCACTCAGTAACTAAAATAAAATTCATCTGAAAGGTGTAGTCATGAGAATGGGGATGCTTGCGTCACTAAGAAATGTTAATAAAAGTTTCTCGTGCTCACATGAAAAGTTTCTCATGGGGACGCAAAAGGTTTCTCATGCACACATGAAAGTTTCTCTAAAGGTGCTTGTGCCGCCTTTGGCAGCAATGACTGCAACCAAATCCTTTCGATAACTGGAGATCAGTCTTTCACTCAGTTCTAGGACTAGGACTTACTCCTATGCTTTGGATCAGTGTCTTGCTGCATAATCCAGTTGCACTTGAGTTTCATCTTACAGATTATGCTTGACCGTAGGTATGATGTTCATTTTGTGGAATTCTGTGTTTGGTTTACACCAAATGTAACGGGGCCCTGGTCTTCCAAACAGTTCCACTTTCAACTCATACGTCCACAGAACATTCTTCCAAAAGGTGGGAGGATCATCAAGGTGTGTTTTGGCAAAATTTGGCAAAAATGTTCCTCTGGGTTAGCAGTGGTTTGTACCTCACCACTCTTCCATGGAAGCCATTTTTGCCCAGAGTCTTTCGTCTTTCTGATCGTGGCGTCATGAACAGTGACCTTTTTTTGATGCAAGAGAGGACTGTAGGTACTTTCAGGTTGTCCTTGGCTTTTTTGTGACTTCCTGGATGAGTAGTTACTGTGCTCCTGGATAAATTTTGGAAGGTCGGGCAATTCTGGGAAGGTTCACTACTGGGCCGAGTTTTTCCATTTGGAGATAACGGCTTTCACTGTGGTCCTTTGGAGTCCCAGAGGCTTTGAAATATCATTGTACCCCACATACTGATGTGTTTAAATCACCTTCTTCCTCATCATTTCTGCAATTTCTTTCCATTTTGGCATAGTGCGTTACTGGGTAAGATCTTTTATATTTGTCTTTACACAGGTTGCCTTTGTTTTATCTAAGGTTTTGTTTTCATTTCTGAAACAATTTAGACAATCAGCTTTTACCCAAGTGTGTTACTTTATTTTTTCGATGAAGGTCTAGGATCCGTAACAGCAACTTTCCTGTGTGTAAACTAAACAAATGAAGCGATGATGGAGGCTGCTGAGGCCCTTGAGAGAAAGAGAGAGAGAACTGGTGTGGCAGAAGCTGAGTGACAACCCTGCAAACATGCTGGTGCCTTCACAGATTTAGTTGGCAGCTGAAGCAGCAGGATGAGTTAAGATGCAGCGTTGGTGAAGTGTAAAAAGTGAGTGAGAGAGAGAGATGAAAGGGATAAAAAGAAAGTAGAGGTGTAATTTACCTGCTGTTAAATCTTATGTGTGATGGATTGCAATAAATAAATAAATAAATAACTTCTTTATTACTGGCAATATGTAATATTATGTTATTAGTTTTTATTTCTTGTAATGTATTATCATTATTATAATAACAGTTTATGTCTAATACATATTTATGTATTTATTTATTTATTATTATAATTTTTGTGTAGGGCGGCTGTGGCTCAGTCGGTAGAGCGGGTTGTCCACTAATCCACTAATCGTAGGGTTGGAGGTTCGAATCCCGGCCCGGGTGATCCCATGCCGAAGTGTCCTTGGGCAAGACACTGAACCCTAAGTTGCCCCCGATGGCAAGCTAGCACCTTGCATGCAGCTCTGCTACCATTGGTGTGTGAGTGTGTCTCATTTGTAAGTCGCTTTGGATAAAAGCGTCTGCTAAATGAATAAATGTAAATGTAAAATAATGTCAAAGGTCATGTTGAACGTAAAATAAATGAATTGATTAGTTAATATAATGACAGCATCTCACTGTTCTATGTTCCAGCACACTGAAAAACAGGTCTAGCTCCATGCATACAGTATTTATGCATGTTAACAGATTCTCCACTAGTGCTACAGTCAGTTATGATGAGTATTGACAACAGGCCTATACACAGTGCAACGTCTCCATACAGGTTAATTAACCAAACCACCTTCTGAACAAATCTCCAGCCATGTGCACTGGACGGAGCTCTCTTTCTTCCTCTGACCCTCCCGGCTATGTGTTCAGAGACTTGTATCACTACTGCAATGTTTGTGTGCTTCTGCATATATTATGTACGTTGCAGAGTCTCCTGAAAAATAGAACATTTGATTACGTCCACAAATAGTCAGTTTGACAAGAACAATAACAAGTACTTTCATTAAATCACTGTCATCTGAGTCAGGAACGAAGAGTATATTTAATTTCAATAGTATTATACTGAATATATACTGAATCTTCCCAGTAGTATGGAGTATTTCTCAGGTCTGAACTCAGGTCAGCGCATAAATATAAAAGTTAAACGAATGTGCATAAAAAGAAAATTCTCTTCTTCTCTGAACCTAAACCATACCACAGTGACCATTTTTCATCTTCGCTCTCATCTGAAAGAGCCGCCATGAAGAGGGCCCCCTGCTAGCCAGCAGAGCAATGTTCACGAGAAGGCCGAAAAAAATCAATCGTTTCCGCCTTCAACATCTTTGAAAGTTGCAGTGAGGTGAGCAGCAAAAGCATGTGTGTGTTCCCACAAGACTCGCTTCTTTCCAACACAACAGGGTAAATCGACAGGTATATCTTCACGCTTGTATCCCGCTTTTCTTACAAACCGCACAATATATAAAAACAAGAAAGCAAAGGTAATGTCTGGTCTTTGATTTCAGTCTCAATTTAATGACAGCATCAAAAACGGATCAAAATGCTTTCAGTGCCTTAGCCCAGTGGTGTGCTAACTTTTTTTTTTTTTTTAATCCAGGGAACCCTTCCAGCTTAGAAGAAAAAAATATGGAACTCTTCATGAACAGAGCTCAGATTTATTTTAGGAATATAATCCAACTAGTTAAATATTAGGCACATTAGGCAAATATGCTCCATTAGTTTTATTTATTGAAGCCTGTAGGGCTTTTTTATTCCTGAACTTTTTATCCACATGTGCCAAATTAGTTTCACTGTTAGTGGATTTTAATAATTTTTGCCATAGTATCTTGTATTACCAGCACATGATTTATATTTGTTCACATGATTTATTTTTGCTTTTGACCTTTTAACAAACCAGTCCAAGAGACCAATCAATCACGTCCATCCATCCATCCATCCATCCATCTTCAACCGCTTACTCCTTTTCAGGGTCACGGGGAACCTGGAGTCTATCCCAGGAGGCATCGGGCACAAGGCGGGGTACACCCTGGACAGGGTGCCAGTCCATCACAGGGCACAATCACATACACACTCACACATTCATACACTACGGACACTTTAGACATGCCAATCAGCCTAACCTGCATGTCTTTGGACTGGGGGAGGAAACCGAAGTACCCGGAGGAAACCCCCGACACACGGGGAGAGCATGCAAACTCCGCACACACATGGCCCTGGCGGGACTCGAACCCCGGACCCTGGAGGTGTGAGGCGGACGTGCTAAGTTTTCCCTACCAATTATCCATATCATCATTAACAACAACAACAACAAAAGCATAAACAAACAATTAAAAAGCATGACTGGAGATTAAAGACCCCTGGACGTCTGCAGACTCCACACTGAGAACTATAGAACTAGCTGAAAGTCAGTCAGTCATTCACTACCTCTATTCTGTAACGAATACCCCACCCCAATAATTACCACTGCAAAACTCTCACGTCCAAATTAATAAAAGGACATGTGTAATGTGCCCTCATAGCTCAACAGTTATTCCAATTACTGCTTGTCCGGGCAGAAGATGGGCCGTCGCTGGGAGAGTAATGACTTTGACATGCGCTCGGAGTCATTAGGAAACAGCCGACATTATGGCAGAAGCTCCTGTGTGATTGGGGCCTGTCCTCGGCTCCTGCTCTTCCTCACTGAAATGACAACAGGCTCTTTTACAGAGGAACATCATTCAACTTTGATATTTAAATGGTACCAAATTATCCACAATATTACTGGACATGATGATCAGTCAAATTAGACAAGCCTCATTATCTGGAACAGCTTTGATTTGACATAAAGAGCTCATAACCAATAAATTCTACAGGCCATTCAAACTCTAATTTTACAGTGTGAGAACATTTGTTGTTTTATTTACCCCAAATGGGATTATGCCAGGCTTATTTAGATTCAGGCTGGCCAATGTACATACTTGGATGGTTTTTTTGGGAGGTGAGAGGAAACCAGAGAAAAACCCATGCAGACATGGTCACACAGACCGTAACCCAAGCTCAGGACTGAAATGGGTTTCCTGAAGCTGTGAGGTGGCCATGCTACAGATTGTGGCACTCATGTTTCTGCTTTATTTTCAATAAAGTGACTGACGTTCACATAATAAATGTATAGCCTGATTTAAAAGTACAAACTGTGAAAGTGTTTACAACGCTTTTCCAGTTGTTATCAAAATGTTTTGCATGTGTTGGTTATTGCATTGCCTACTTGCTATCAGAGTTCACATAGATCATTACTGAAGAGATCTCACACATTTGCATAATCTCCAAAGTAATTATGAGCTCGACTTGTTCTGTAATCCCTATCAGTTTCACTGTGTTTTTCCTCTTTTTTTTTTTTTTTTTGAAGGAATGCATATTTTGACATAAAATGTGCTAAGAAAATATAGCACTCAAATCCACAGAGGTTTTCACATCCCTTTAATTCTCTGACAACCGCTAAATTTGTCAACTCTCAAACTCAAATTCCACTAAGGTGATGTGTAACAGTGAATATGTTGAACCCATGCTGAGAAACTGGAGGAGCAGTGCTGATCCCACCAAGGTGTAAGCCATTTTTTTGGCTTGGAAATTTTCCAAACATTATTGTATTTCATTATTTTGCAGAAGGGACCATAATAAAGTAAAACCTGCAAATGAGAGAGAATTTAAATAAATCTCTATTATTTAAATTATACAGAAAAGGATTCATATTTTAAGTATAATTAAATTTGGGTACCAATTTGGATACTGACTTTTTCTGCTATCTTATATAATCATATGGATAACTTAAAGTGATAATGCCCTCTGACTAATAAGGTGACCATTCCTCTCAATCTGGCATCAAGCATTAGCATTATTTGGCTAACATTTGTGCTGGCATGCATCGCTCGTTACCTTTTTCTCCACATGCACGGATGTCCCAAAGTGTGAGTCGTCAGAGCTGCAAATGTCAATTACCACATTTCCCCTGACATTTCTGGCTAATAGCTGACATGCGGCAGGTGTAATAAGCATCATTACATTTTCGATGGCTCAAGACACATCGACACGCAAATGCTTGCTCGCAGGTTCGGTAAGACGAGAGCCTTGTTATGTCTACAGCATATTTCATTGTCAATTTTAGAAGCTCTACACCATACCACAATGATGAAAAATGGCTTTGTTAATGTAATAGACGCTCTTGGCATTTCAAAAAGCACTCAGCTCTCTTGATTGCCTCATTTGGCCTTATTACTTAAAAGTCTTATTTACTTCTCCATTCATAAAGTGTAGTCTCACATGATTAATGGAGTAGGCTGGTGTCCAGGCAGAGACTGGGTCTGTGAGGGTGTAGTGAGGGAATTCGGGATAATCGAGAAAGGTCGAATAAACCACGTGATAATAAGAGACATGAGTCTCTTAAATGTACCTAACTGTTCACACTAACTGTTCCTCATTGGTGGAATGAACTTCCAACCTCGATCCGGACTGCAGATTCACTCACCATCAAGAACCAGATAAAGACCCACCTCTTCCGTCAACACCTAACCAACTCGTAAAAAAAAGGCACTTACACCTCGACTCTGCTTCTTCTGTGGAAAAGTAATGATTTATAATCTCACTATTGGATATCACGGAGAAGAGAATGGGTTCCCTTTTGAATCCCTCAAGGGTTCTTCCTTATGTCATCTCAGGGAGTTTTTCCCTCACCACTGTCACCTCTGGCTTTCTCATTATGGACCTAAATTTGAATCTACACTACATCCAGATTTCTGTAAAGCTGCTTTGTATATATTGTTAAATACACTATATAAATATCACATTTGATTTGAATTGAAAGATAAATTAGTGTTAGAGTATAAAAAGCAAAAAGCTATAAATTTTATTAAAAATCAAAACTATAAATTTCCAATACCTGTTAATTTAGAATTACAGTCGAGTCTGGCTTTGGTCTGAAATATTAAGACAGAGTTCCATAGCAACGAACTAAAACTACTAACATGGGAACCATTCTGTAATTACAGCTATTTTATGGAAAGGAAATTTTATAACATTTACATTTATTCATTTAGCAGACGCTTTTATCCAAAGCGACTTACAAATGAGACACACTCACACACCAATGGTAGCAGAGCTGCATGCAAGGTGCTAGCTTGCCATCGGGGGCAACTTAGGGTTCAGTGTCTTGCCCAAGGACACTTCGGCATGGGATCACCCGGGCCGGGATTCGAACCACCAACCCTACGATTAGCGGACAACCCGCTCTACCGACTGAGCCACAGCCGCCCTATATTAATTGTATAAAAAGACAATTAATAGTAGTAACATCATAATCATCTCATAAATCACTTTAACTCCATTAATATTATTACATTTAAATGCCACACCTTTGTTTAAACCTTCCTGTTGAAGTCACCCATCCATCAAACCAACATATGAACAGAGGTAACAGCTACCAAATAGCCAAAATAGTTTCTATTTTTTACTTCCTTCATAACCACATAAACCCTGATGCACATTATGTGTCCCTACTGCACCATTGAATTTGCACACCTTCCCTTTCCATCACTCTGCTTTGTTTTGATGGATAAAAAATTGAAGCAATTTTTGACAGACTAAACATGGAGCAAGTCATCTAAAAAATAATCTGAACAGACCATCCTTTTCAGGTGATGCAACTGCTAATATGGCTTTTCTGCAGCAGCATAATCATCATTTGCTGTTAGGAAAATGTAGGCACGCATTTAATAGCCATAGCTTGGAAAATCATAAATATGTCACTGTTTCTCTAAACATAGCAAGATGACCCTTTTAGAGATGTGACATCAAAATAGAAGAATAGTAAAGTAAAAAAAAAAAAGGGCTGATTAGCTAGAAAATGATTAAGCCTAGCCTCTGACTAAAAACAATATTTAATGGGGAAGTACCACTGAGAACTGACTCACTCCCTGTTGCTAAAAAAAAAAACAAAAAAACAAACCCCACACATTTATTTAAATTTTTAGCTGTGAAATTTTCCATGTGAAGGGGTAAAACAAACTGATGCTAAAACAAAAATGAAGTGTTAATTGGGAACAAGATTGTAGAAAAAAAAAAAACTAAAGATTATATTAAGTACAGGTTATAGCAAAGAATATTACACTAAATATACATTTTTACAAATTTATAAATTTATGTTGTTGTGTAAGCATTCACCTATTTGAAGTTTTCCATATTTTTTAGTCTTATAATCTGCAACCGAAATGGGGTAATATGTCACGAATCTGGACAAAATAGCCAGCAATAGTGAATCGAGAGGAAAAATGAATATATTTTGCAAAATTATTTACACATAAAACATGTAAAAATTGTGATGGATTTATGTATTGATGCATTATCTGTTGCATAGAAACCTATAAATTAGTTCTTGTACAAACAATTGTACTCAAAAATCCTATAATTCATTGAATGAAGTCGACCCATGTGCTTACAGTGTGGTCTTAATATAAATATACAGTAGCTGCTCCTGGAGTTTATCAAGGGGGGAGCGACATTAGCCATGGAGCTAGCAGGTGCAGCGATGCTCTCCATGAGGTCAGAAGGAGAAGAAAAGTTCTCCGTGAGGCCAGAGGGGGGATCAATGCTCTCTGAGAGGCATGAGGGTGGAGAGATGCCCTCCATGGAGCGACATGTGGCACGAAGCAGAGAAACTGAGTGGAGTCTTGTGTGGAACATGGAGGCAGAGCGATGTCCGAAGAGATGCCTGGCATAGTGGCATCCAAGGCGTAGCTGGGAGGCAAAGTAGAGCTCTTGGCAAAACCTTGGTGAAGCAACATCCTCAGTCAAACAGGGAGACTGAGCGACATCCTCAGTCGAGCTGGGAGGCTGAGCGATGTTCTACGTTGAATCGGCAGGCTGAGCAAGATCCGCAGTATCCGCAAGATCTTACGCATGGCTTGGCAGGCCGTCTCGTTGGCCTCATACAGGAACTTGGCGTGAGAGGTCACCACTTTGACCTCTGGATGGAGCTCTACAGGAGAGACCGCTTCATGGGTCTTGGGCTGGAGCTCTGGAGTTGTGGTCATCTTGTTGACCTCTGGCTGGAGCTCTGCAGGGGAGACCACTTCATGGGTCTCAGGCTGAAGCTCTGAAGCTGTGGCGGCTGTTAGACTGTCAGGCTCAGTCAGGAGTTGAGCTGTGGAAGCCAGCCTGTCTACCATCTCATAGTAGCTGGTGAATGGCAGGTTTCTCCGATAACCTAGCTCTCCCCCCTTAAAACTTTCAGGACTCCCAAAACACTTTTCTTAATAGCCCAACAAATTGGGCTACACTGCTATGGCTGCTGGATCTTGTGGTAATTAGGAGCTCCGCCCACCGGCAGGCTGGGCCAGTGAGCCGAGATAACATGAACCCCAGCCACTGCTTCAGGCTTGGGGTCCACCAAGCTTGCAAAATAGAATTGGCACTGCAGGAGATAATTTTCCAGATAAACAGAAAATCCATCATATAGTTCAGGAGGATTCAGGAAAGTCCCCCGTGAAAAAAAGGGTGGAGTTAAGTTCCGGCATGGTTATCTTGGCATGATGTCCCCTTTGCTCTCCTGCTGCATTCATAGTGTAGGCGAAGTAATCTGTCACAACGGTCTGTCACTCTCGAGAAGAGGAAACAGATGCAAACGCAGGAGCAGTTATATTTAAGAAACTCCAGCAAACAAATCCAATACATAAGGCAGAAACAAAGTCAAGACAGGCAAAGGGTCAGGTGATCAGCAGACAGGACATCACAGAGTAACCAAAGTACAAAAACCAGGGGAGAAATAAAGTTATATTTATTTATAAAAGAAATAAATAAATAAAACAAATCAAAATAGCAAAACAACAAGGCTTGGTATTGACCAAACACAATGAGGACTGAGCAAATACTGCGCAATGAAACAGAATGAAGCTTATCCAGGTGAACCGCGATGAGTGTGTAATTGAGAACAGGTGCAGACAGTCATGTGACATTGTCAGGTGAGATGCAGTGGCTGATGGGATTTGTAGTCTCTAGTCCCTTTTCTGGTATTTACAGTGGTGTGAAAAAGTGTTTGCCCCCTTCCTCATTTCCTGTTCCTTTGCATGTTTGTCACACTTAAGTGTTTTGGAACATCAAACCAATTTAAACAATAGTCAAGGACAACACAAGTAAACACAAAATGCAATTTGTAAATGAAGGTGTTTATTATTAAAGGTGAAAAAAATCCAAACCATCATGGCCCTGTGTGAAAAAGTGATTCCCCCCCTTGTTAAAAC
>JAFFST010054954.1:166838-177434 GCA_022414735.1 Noturus placidus | reverse complement strand
GCTCACCCAGTTTTTCAGTTTTTTATTTGTTGAAAAAGTTTGAAATATCCAATAAATTTGGTTCCACTTCATGATTGTGTCCCACCTGTTGTTGATTCTTCACAAAAAATTACAGTTTTATATCTTTATGTTTGAGGCCTGAATCGTGGCAAAAGGTCGAACAGTTCAAGGGGGCCGAATACTTTCGCAAGGCACTGTATATTTTTTAATTGAACTACTTTTGAAACAAATTTTTGTTCTTAATACAATTTTTCTAAGTAGCATGACATTGGAAAACATATTTATATTACATATAGGACGTGATCTTTGTGAATTTGACTGATATATGACTTTGTAAAAGTTACCTCAGTGTCTGTGCATGCACGACGTCTATCTGCAGGATCTCTGGCTTTTGTTTATAAATATCCTGAAATATCCTTTATAATTTTAAGATTAAGATACCAAGATCTTTAAAATACATACAATTTAGAATTGTGTCGCTCTAGGTCAACTGCTCTAGGTCAGTGCTAAGTAGTGAACAGAACATGAGGGTTAAGGACATGGACACTGCAGCACTCGTCAGAGTTTATTCTCAGTTTAAAAATGACAGGATTAAAGACAGGCAGATGGAAGTAAAAGCAGGGATCATTTTCACCTGTAAAAGCAACCGAGTGGAAGATGGGAACCACATCAGGAGGCTAATTAAACTAAAAGGAACAGTCTGAGATACATACTGTATCTGCTACACTGATAATAATTACACAGCATGAGCAACTGCTTTCTCTGTCTGCATCCTGTATTTCTGTCACGAGCAGAACGGGAGCAGAGAAATGAAAGTAACACCAGATAAAACTTCCTATGGCTGCACAGACACATGCTATTAGAGCTGTTAAAGCTCATTCCTGGGTTTTCCTTCTGTTAAGTAATATGCAATAAAAATGGCATACAATGTTGAAACATTACCTAGTGGTCTATAACAGTTTTATTGTTATAGACAATAAACCAAACCAAGCACAAGGTCACCTTTTAAGTAACAACAAGGCAGAAGTCAAAAAGTCAAATAAATTAATAAATAAATAAAACCAGGAAGTAGAAATGACATTTCAGATCATTTATCAACAAGAAAGGTAGAATTTTTGTTTGTTTGTTTGTTTGTTTGTTTGTTTGTTTGTTTATAATTGATGTTCATCGGTAGATGTTCAATAAGTCAGTGTTTAATAATTGTCTGTTATTTATTTTTGAGTGTGTGTGTGATTGTGCCCTGCGATGGACTGGCACTCTGTCCAGGGTGTACCCCGCCTTGTGCCCCATGCCTCCTGGTATAGACTCAAGGTTCCCCGTGACCCTGAGAAGGAGTAAGCGGTTGAAGATGGATGGATGGATAAATTTACATTTATGCTTCAAACATTTCTCAAATAATAGAAATATAATCTAAATGAATGACAACTTTCTTCTCTGTGGTCATTTGTGGTGTTGTGTTAATGCTGGCTCCTCAAAGGGATGCCAGTCCATCATGGCACCACACACACACACACACACATGCACACGCACACACACACACACACACACACACACACACACACACACACACACACACACACACACACACACTTAGAAAAAAAAAATATCATTGCCAATTTACCTAGAGTGAGTTGGGTGCAAGAACAGGGATGATTGAAGTACAGTTTATTGTCTATTGCACTGAGGGTGGCTGTGTCTCAGTCGGTAGAGTGGGTTGTCCACTAATCCACTAATCGTAGGGTTGGTGGTTGGAATCCCGGCCCGGGTGATCCCATGCCGAAGTGTCCTTGGGCAAGACACTGAACCCTAAGTTGCCCCCGATGGCAAGCTAGCACCTTGCATGCAGCTCTGCTACCATTGGTGTGTGAGTGTGTCTCATTTGTAAGTCTCTTTGGATAAAAGCGTCTGCTAAATGAATAAATGTAAAAAGACGTATACAAATACAGTGAATTCCACTAATATTGGCACCCTTACTATATATGCAAAGCAAAGAAGGCTGTGAACAATTACCTTTATTGTTTAACCTTTTGATCTTTTGTTTAACAAAAAAAAAAATTCACAAAAATACCCTGCTATGGATATCAAACGATTGCAAACACAACACAGGTTTATAAACAATACAGGTTTTAAATACAGCATTTATTGGCACCCTTTTAGTCAACACTTTGCGCTACCTCGCTTTGCCTAGATAACAGCTCAGAGTCTTTTCTCCCAATGGCAAGTTTGCGTCTTCATGGCAGCTCTGAGATATAAGTGCAGACCATTTAGATATTTATTTCAGCGTGTAGATATGTTCACGATGGTCTTACACATGAGTGCACAGCTGTTTGTAATTTTTTTTGTGCTGTCATTCTGTGCTGTCATTCTGTCTGTAAATCAAGTGACTGTGTTTTGCTCAGTTATCCCCTCAATATAAATTACCAGTCATCTTGTACTGAAAGTGCTGAAGTTTTGATGCCACCTTGTGGTCTGTAACACAATTGCATGATCAAGTGAACCTGTTGAAAAGGATGAAAGAAAGTAGGCTCAACAATTTATTTTCAAAGATGCAGTAAACAAATGTAATTGAAATGACATGACATGTTAAACAACAGCCAGGGGCTGGGAAATATTCAATCTTAATCATTCTTACAATATAATTCAGATGTCATCACTGCTATCCAATGGGGGGTTAAAACAGATTAAATATGATGCACCTATTAACAACTTTTAATTTATAGAAAGCATCACAAATCTTTCATAAAGCTAACAAAAAAAAAAAAAAACAGATATTCAGCTAAATGAACTAAAGTTAGGACAGGACAGGTTATTAAATATGGACAGATTATCATAAATCACAAATAGGTTTTAAATATCAATTTGCTAAATTGATTAAAGTAAACAGAGGTACTAAAATATCCATCCATCCTCTACCACTTACTCAACTCCTTTATCAGGGTCACGGGGGAACCTGGAGCCTATCCCAGGGAGCATCGGGCACAAGGCGGGGTACACCCTGGACAGGGTGCCAGTCCATCACAGGGTACACTCACATACACACTCACACACACATTCATACACTACGGACACTTTAGACACGCCAATCAGACTACCATGCATTTGTTTGGACTGGGGGAGGAAACCGGAGTACCCGGAGTACCCGGAGGAAACCCCCGACACACGGGGAGAACATGCAAACTCCGCACACACATGGCCCTGGCGGGACTCGAACCCCGGACCCTGGAGGTGTGAGGCGGACGTGCTAACCACTAAGCCACCGTGCGCCCCGGTAGTTTATATAAATAATTTATAGTTTATATAAATGTACCAATAGCATTGTGTTATTCATTATGTCGTTATAATTGCATTTTCTTTTCCTTATTTTATGTAGATAAATCAGTCCACTCCAGATAATGAGGTCAGGCAGTGACGTTGGGTGAGGAGGCCTTGGGGTGCAGTCAGCATTCCGGTTCACCCAGTGGGGTTGAGGTCAGGGATCTGTGCAGGACACTTGAGTTCATCCACTCCAATCTTGGCATATCATGACTTTTCGACCTCCCATTGTGCACAGGGGCATTATCATGCTGCAGCAGGTTTGAGCTGCTTTGTTCCAGTAAAGGAAAATATTACTGCTACAGCACACAAAGACCTTCAATACGGTTGTGTGTTTTCAAATGTGTGGCAACATTTTAGGGAAAGACAACACACATATGGGTGTGATGGTCAGGTGTCCACATACTTTTGGTCATATAGTGTATTATGTTTATCCTTCTATATATAAATTATCCATCCATCCATCCATCCATCTTCAACCGCTTACTCCTTTTCAGGGTCACGGGGGAACCTGGAGCCTATCCCAGGAGCATCGGGCACAAGGCAGGGTACACCCTGGACAGCGTGCCAGTCCATCACAGGGTACACTCACATACACACTCACACACACATTCATACACTACAGACACTTTAGACACGCCAATCAGACTACCATGCATGTCTTTGGACTGGGGGAGGAAACCGGAGTACCCGGAGGAAACCCCCGACACACGGGGAGAACATGCAAACTCCGCACACACATGGCCCTGGCGGGACTCGAACCCCAGACCCTGGAGGTGTGAGTTTTATTTTTTAAAAAAAATAAAATAAAAACGTGATTATATTAGTAATAGTTGTAGTATATATTTTTGTATTATTATTATTATTATTATTATTATTATTATTATTATTATTATCCATCCATCCATCCTCTACCGCTTACTCCTTTTCAGGGTCACGGGGGATCCTGGAGCCTATCCCAGGAGCATCGGGCACAAG
Organism: Noturus placidus; assembly: GCA_022414735.1. Taxonomy (NCBI): domain Eukaryota; kingdom Metazoa; phylum Chordata; class Actinopteri; order Siluriformes; family Ictaluridae; genus Noturus; species Noturus placidus. Next base: position 173,144 of record JAFFST010054954.1, on the reverse strand, counting down.
GCGGGGTACACCCTGGACAGGGTGCCAGTCCATCACAGGGTACACTCACATACACACTCACACACACATTCATACACTACAGACACTTTAGACACGCCAATCAGACTACCATGCATGTCTTTGGACTGGGGGAGGAAACCGGAGTACCCGGAGGAAACCCCCGACACACGGGGAGAACATGCAAACTCCGCACACACATGGCCCTGGCGGGACTCGAACCCCAGACCCTGGAGGTGTGAGTTTTATTTTTTAAAAAAAATAAAATAAAAACGTGATTATATTAGTAATAGTTGTAGTATATATTTTTGTATTATTATTATTATTATTATTATTATTATTATTATTATTATTATTATTATTATTATTATTATTTATTGCATATGTAAGAAAATTTAGTAATAAACGGTAAACACACTATACATGGATAAATCCCATTCCACAATGCACAATGCTTTTTAATTAATTTGTTAGGTAGTTTATCTTCTAATTAAAGACTGTAGGCAAATTAGGATGCTGCACAGCAAAATGCATTTAGTGTTTGTCCATTTAGCTTCCATTCAGTGGCTCTTCTTCTTGTTAGTCAGTTTGGTGAAACACTGCAGAGCCCAGTAGATTGCAGAAAGAGTAGCAAAGACCTGTATGAAAAGATGTGTAGGTCAAACACTTGGCAAAATCTTCATATGAAATATTCAACCATTTTGTCTGTAGTTGTCCTGCAGTTTAAATAGATTAACGCAATTCTAAACTTGTAAATGAAACAAAGAGCACATTCAAGATTATCCTTCGGTCACCATCGTGAAGAACACTGTAAGTACTGTATTAAGTTACAAATCTCTTACATTCAAAATGTGTGCTCCTGTAACAACCAACATGTGAATGTAGGCCACGAAGGGGAAAAAAGAATAACAAAAGGTTAACATTAAGGCCAAAGAATCTCCCATAATGCAACAGCTCTGTGTCAGGAGGTTAATGGTGGTGGTCACTGAGGAATGAAGTCAGGAGGTTCTGCCAAAAAGTGTCCCGGGTGGAACCGCCGCTCCTCCCCTGTGTTCTAGACCATAAACTGCATCCGCGTTCTTAACTCGGGCCAAACACGAATCCTGTCCATCACAACTCCTCTCCTCTGATGGGAAAGAATGTTTCCTCTGAGCTCCCCAGCTGTTTCCCTCAGAGAGAATGAGAGACGCAGAGCTTGGAATGTCCCTGTGATTCCTGACCCCTCACTACCTGAATCACCCAGCATGGCTTTCATAAAAAAATAACCTCACCATAGCTTGTGATTGGAAAAAATAATATAAGAAATATCTTACTGAATACAAAGAGTTTAACAGTAGTTCCAAATTAGTTTTATCAACCAAATTTGTTATAAAGTTTTAAAATCAAGATGTCGAAACCAGATGTGCTTTTCAACAGAATCTGATTAATTATGGGTAAAGGTAGTGTGATCTCATTTTAGCATTTTATTCCATCCATCCATCCATCTTCAACCGCTTACTCCTTTATCAGGGTCACGGGGGAACCTGGAGTCTATCCCAGGGAGCATCGGGCACAAGGCAGGGTACACCCTGGACAGCGTGCCAGTCCATCGCAGGGCACAATCACACACACTCACATTCATTGGCGTGTCTAAAGTGTCCGTAGTGTATGAATGTGAGCATTTTATTCTTACTGGTATAATAAAAGTGCTTACAGGATGAAAAATAAGTGAAACTAAGTGAAAAATTGTCATGCAGTCATTGCAATTAGTTTAATTAAAACATAAAATATATTTCAAAACAAATCAATTAATTTTGGATGTTTTGAAACAAAAAAAAAAAATCTTTTTGCCTTTGATCCACATAAAATTGCAGAGAAATCTAGAAATTAAAGTAGAATACTAAAAACCATACAAATATACTCCTCATGAATAATAATAATAATAATAATAATAATAATAATAATAATAATAATAATAATAATAATAATAATAATAATAATAAAACAAAAACAACAACATATGCTTCCTTTATTTTTCTCTTAGAATTTTTTTAATTACCCCCTTATCTTTCTCCCCAGTTTGGTCACCTGCTAATTCTCACACACCAGCCAGCCTTCCCCAATCATACACCAGCTACCAACCTGAAAGTGTAAAGGCTAACACGTGCATTCCACACATGAAGCCAACCAATCACATCTATTCAAACTGCTGCATGACAGGGCTGCGTAAGATAGTCACTATCTGCCCTCTTCCTCATACATGAGCTCACAGATGCCCACGATTAGCTAATTCGCTTTAATAATGCTGTAGTCATGACCATTGTTTATGTGCATGCGAAACATCTCATAGACATATATTCGACTCTTACATGCATCCATACAAAACAAACACATTAAAAAGAAAATAAGGGAGGATTTGTAGAGTAGATGGTGAACTCTGTGTTCAGTCTAGAGTCTCTAGAGGAGCTGCTGACTGAAAGGAAAACAGGACTGAAGCACTGCTGTCAGCTCGGTGATATACAGCTCATAATAGGAAGTTTCCATTCTATACTGCCCACATGGACGGCCAACATACACACTGTTTTCAGACACACACACACACACACACACACACACACACACACACACACACACACACACACACATATTTATGTGGATTCCTCTGTTGGATTAAACAAATCTAATCCAACCTAATCCCTAATCACCACATCTGTAGTGCATGTGCAACTCGACAATCGCTCCTTGCTATGAGACAGAGACTGGTTTTTTAAAAAAAAAAAGCTTTATAGCATACACTAGTTATAGTTTCCCAGGCCATAGACTGTTTTTTAAGAAGAAAGTGCTAACTATTTTGAATGCTAAGTTCAGTTTTATATTATATGGATCAAGGTCTCAAAGTCCCCCACATGAGCAGGAGCTCACTGCAGCCGTGTCTGGAGAGGATGAATCGGGCCGAAGGAGCTGCTCTGTGCCAAATTAGCCCCGCAGCACTTTGATGCAGTAATGAAGGAGGCCGCGGCTACGACATACACGTCTCTCTAGACGCTATGTAAACCACTTCTGTGGGATTCCTGAGAGAAGGACAAAGATGGATGGCTCCTGTGGGACTTGTAAGGGACCTACAGTGGTCGGCTAAGCAAGCTAAACCTGTGGCCTGAGCTCACTGAGGCACGCTCTTGCTCTCACATTCATGCACATAAATGCTTTTTTGTCTTATTCAACTTGTGGGGACCTTCAATTGATATAACGATTAATACATCTAAATCTAACTCATCTTTAACCTCAGGAACCAAAAGGAAACATTTTAGCTCTTTTAGTTTTTTTGTTTGTTCATTTGTTTGTTTTTTTTTTTTTTATTAAAAGTTTATTTATTTATTTATTTTTAATAGGACCAAACTGTCGGGGGTTTCCTCCGGGTACTCCGGTTTCCTCCCCCAGTCCAAACACATGCATGGTAGGCTGATTGGTGTGTTTAAAGTGTCCGTAGTGTATGAATGTGTGTGTGTGAGTGTGTATGTGATTGTGCCCTGCGATGGACTGGCACTCTGACCAGGGTGTACCCCGCCTTGTGCCCGATGCTCCCTGGGATAGACTCCAGGTTCCCCCGTAACCCTGATAAAGGAGTAGGCGGTTGACGTTGGATGGATGGAGGACCCAAACAAATGTTAAAACACACACTTGTAACGTGTTTCATTCTCTGCTAACAGGATAAATGTGCTGTATAATTCTTATAAAGTTTTAATGCAATCTAAAGGTAGTATACTTTAATCAAAGCCATCAAGAGTTACTTTTATTAGCAATGTCAAAATTAAATGTCCTATTTTCATGCTTAATGTATTTCATTGGAGCTCATTAAGGGGCATTACATTCACACATATTTACACACATTGTCTTATTAAGACAAGTTCAACCAGGCCTATACCATTAAGCAGTAAATATCTTAATGTTATATCCATCCATCCTCTACCACTTGCTCCTTTTTGTCACTGGGAACCTGGAGCCTATCCCAGGAGGCATCAGGCAGTCCATCGCAGGGCACATTCACACACCAATTCATACATTATGGACACTTTAGACACGCCAATCAGACTACCATGCATGTCTTTGGACTGGGGGAGGAAACCGGAGTACCTGGAGGAAACCCCCGACACACGGGTAGAACATGCAAACTCCGCACACACATGGCCCTGGCAGGACTCGAACCCCCGATCCTGGAGGTGTGAGGCAGAAATGCTAACCACTAAGCCACCGTGCGCCCCTTAATGTAATATCTTAGGATAGGATTTTTTTTTTAATGGACACACCATTAATGACAAATCATTTAGTCATTTACAAATTTACAGCACAATTAATTTTACTGTATACTTGACATATCTACGGTTTAGAATGTTAACTTATTTCATCTCCACGAGCTTTAGAAGAACTTTGTATTGCACAGCTGATATCCTGCTGTATTCTCTAGTGCAGTATCCTACAATTAAACTTGGTTTACATTTATTGATCAAGAGCACTTGTATCACTATTGAAAGAGAAAGCTCATAAATGTTCCCCAAATCAGTCTCGAGCAAACTTCATATTCTGACAAACGGTGGAACATACTTAAACCTGTAGGCTAGACTTTTGCACAACGTGTGTCAGGTGCTATAGAAAGATAAGGCCATGCTGTGCTGAGTGGAGTGGAGTGACCTTGATAATATTGTCATGGAGTGACCTTGATAATATTGTCGTAACCTTTTCCCTTTAAAACTTATAATTATGTTCCTCTCTTGAGAAATGAGGTGTATAAATATTATCTTTAATTAGTAAAAAAAAAAAAAAAATTGGAAAGAGCTCATAAAGGAACAGTACAAACCTGTAGTGCAAGGGCGGCTGTGGCTCAGTCGGTAGAGCGGGTTGTCCATTAATCCACTAATCGTAGGGTTGGTGGTTGGAATCCCGGCCCGGGTGATCCCATGCCGAAGTGTCCTTGGGCAAGACACTGAACCCTAAGTTGCCCCCGATGGCAAGCTAGCACCTTGCATGCAGCTCTGCTACCATTGGTGTGTGTGTGTGTCTCATTTGTAAGTCGCTTTGGATAAAAGCGTCTGCTAAATGAATAAATGTAAGATTTCCAGCTCTGTGGTATACTTTTGATGTACTGATATTTCCAGTCATTACACCTTAGTTTTTTTGTTTGTTTGTTTTTTTGCATATGAGAAGTCTTTGAGCTTCACAATCTATTAGAGACGTACTACAGTATATCTGATCAATCGTACACTGTTTTTGGATCCAAATGGCATACAGTGTGAGAGAGCAGCAAGGGTAGAACGTGCTCTTGTTGAAAGCAATGCAAATTTAATACTCCTTTCAGAGACAGGTGTAGTTTTATTAGCGCTCCTCTTAAATTTCTATGAGCTCACCAATCACAGTCTGAAGAGAAGCTCCCTTAATTACTGCAACATCTGGAATGTCTTATATCCCGAACCCTCGGCCATGTGTGACATCACTTATCTGCAATTCAGGTGAATCCACATGACTCTCCAAAATACGGGTAAACAAGTGTAAAAGAGCAAGTGTGGGCGTAAACGTAAGAGCGTAAGAGACGGGTGTGCTCATGTGCTGGGAGTGTGACCTCGCCACCTGAGTATATAGGCAAATCCTGCTGCTTTAATGAGCAGCTCTCTCAATAATGAATACCAGCCTGTGGTTTAAAAGCCACTATATATCACAAGAAAGACTTCTACTGTACTGGTCCTGATATTTTGACAGCCAAATCAAAGAACTGCTTTTATATCATGATTACTAATATTCTTTAATTACACCATGAGAAAGAAAAATGATGGATTTACAGTTTATAGCAGGCTTTATTATTATTATTGTATTTTGCTCCTGTCCTTTGGAACCACTGACCTGTACAATTCTGTACACTTGGCTAACTTTAAGCATATCTGAAATATGTTCCAGATTTTTATATAATATTAGCTGAGATTTCCATTGTCTCAATTGTAATTGAGCCTTTTTTTCCATTCCAGACACAAGGATTAAATAAAGATCAAGATCAGTTACCATGTCAATCTATGTTCCGAAACTAAGATGGAAAAAATTAAGATTAAGAGTTAAACGTAAGATTAAGCTTAAGCCTGCAGTATATTAATCAATTTGTATAGCGCTTTTTACAATGGACATTGTCTCAAAGCAGCTTTACAGAAATATCATTTTTACATTTACATTTACACGTGACTTACAAATGAGACACACTCACACACCAATGGTAGCAGAGCTGCATGCAAGGTGCTAGCTTGACATTGGGGGCAACTTAGGGTTCAGTGTCTTGCCCAAGGACACTTCGGC
>JAFFST010054954.1:130205-147705 GCA_022414735.1 Noturus placidus | reverse complement strand
GAATGAAAGGATATTTCAGAGACTGCTGATCTCTTTCTCTGGGTTCGAGTCCCGCCTGGGCCATGTGTGTGCGGAGTTTGCATGTTCTCCTCCGTGCATCAGGGGTTTCCTTCGGGTTCTCCAGTTTCCTCCCCCAGTCCAAAGACAAGCATGGTAGGCTGATTGGTGTGTCTAAAAGTATTCGTAGTGTATGAATGGGTGGGTGAGTGTACGTATATACCCAGCTGTGTGACTGGCAGCAGCTACATGCCGGTCCCAAGCCTGGATAAATGGGTAGGGGTGGGGAAAGCATTGGCAAACTACCCCACTACTTCTTTGTACTAACGCTTTGTCTATCACTTTTCAATGAAGTACGTGAAGAGTGATGACCCATAAAGTGACCGAAGGTCGGTCTTGACTAATCGGTGTTAGATAGATAGATAGAAACAGCAGAACACCACACAAGGTTCCACTACTGTCAGCCAAAAACAGAAATATGTATTAAATCTGTGTTAAATACAACATGCTCAAGTACCTGTTAGCTTTATGGTCATGAAACAGAAACTGATACGGCTATGCATTGAACTTAGTGTAAAAGTAGTATGCATCAGTTATAAACTGGATTTATGATTACTAATATAGTGCACAATGGGGAGAATATGATGCAGACAAAACTACTAATTACTTCACCCCATATAGTGCACTATATACACATATATATGGGCATATATACACAATGGGCTCTAAACTAGAGTCTCTATCAGGTGGTGATTGTTACCCATGAAGCAAACTGCTGTGTTACAGACTGCCGGAGCGCTGTGGTCAGGTTGTAGTACTCAGAGCTGTGATGAACTTGATGAGCAGCCCACAGGATATTAAGTTCTACAAAACACACACACACACACACACACACACACACACACACAATTATGCATTTTCACCAAACACATCTCAGAACACCTAACTGTGAATGACAGAGGAGAGAAAACTCAAAGTCAAACTAAATCCACTTCTTTTGTGTTTGCTTTGGATAAAAACAATGATAATAAGCTTTGGTGAAGGGTACAAAAGTTAGTGCTCAGTTGCAACACACCAGTTTATATTCGCCATTTAGTAGTTGCTTCTACAGCATTAATTGCTCTGATTTGGCCCTCATTCTTGGATCCACAGAATAATGCCTGCTAAGTATCAAAGGATCTTATGAGCTGTTCTGAGACCACCCAGATGGCTCTGTGATGCTTTAACACTGCACAATGGGCTGTAAAAAGACGTTTAACTGAAATTAAACTATTCTTGTGCTAAAACTAAAAAAGATCAAAGACTTATCCTTGTGAAAGCCTACTGAAACTAATGCTCCTTTCAAGTAATGGTAAGTTTTACCGACTTATACTAATCAAGAAATGAGTTATTTCTGTGGCACTGCCAAAAATGGATACATTGATCCCCGTCATGATGCGGCATGTATGGGTTCTATTTCAGGGGGAGAGAGAGACAAAGCAAAAACTCTTTATATGGGTGATACTGTAGATGAAACCTGGCATGCGGTTCAGTATACAACTGGACTTTAATTATCTTCCAATCACAGTACTGTACTTACTGTACTTTCAGGAAAACTATTGCATAAAATAACAAACAATCATTGACATAAGAAACAGGCTGGCACAGTGAGTAGCTTTTCCACCACACAGCTCCAGGGTCTCTCGTTCGATCCTGATCCAGGTTACTGTCTGTGTGGATTTTTGTATGTTCTCCTCATGTCCACACTGGTTTCCTCTGGGTTCTTTAAGTTTCCTTCCTTCTTGCAATAACATGCCAGTGTTATAATAGTGTTATAACAATAACATCCCTGTGTGAATGTGTGTGTGTGTGTGTGTGTGTGTGTGTGTGTGTGTGTGTGTGTGTGTGTGTGTGTGTGTGCATTTGCGGTTCCTGAAGATGAATGAATGAAATAATGTGGATCACCAACATCCAGCCATTCAGGAGAAGGAGGTGTCTCTATTTGCCTGTTAATTCAGAAAGTTCCACCTCATGTCTTTTCAGAGTGTGGATGTGAGGGTTGTATTTGTATGAGTTTTGTTTTCAAAATTTTCACAAAACGTATCACTAAAGTCGGGGGCGCACGGTGGCTTAGTGGTTAGCACGTCTGCCTCACACCTCCAGGATCCGGGGTTCGGGTCCCGCCAGGGTCATGTGTGTGCGGAGTTTGCATGTTCTCCCCGTGTGTCGGGGGTTTCCTCCAGATAGTCCAGTTTCCTCCCCCAGTCCAAACACATGCATGGTAGTCTGATTGGCGTGTCTAAAGTGTCCGTAGTGTGTATGTGATTGTGCCCTGTGATGGACTGGCACTCTGTCCAGGGTGTACCCCGCCTTGTGCCCGATGCCTCTTGGGTAGACTCCAGGTTCCCCCTGACCCTGATAAAGGAGTAAGCGGTAGAAGATGGATGGATGGTATCACTAAAATCTCTGACTATACTTTTAAATTAAGTGAAATCCTGGCATAGTAGTCTGCTTACTTAAATGAAATTCCTACCATTTTTTTTTATTTGTTTGTTTATCCTCTGAAGTCACCCGTTGTTGATTTAGACAATTACAGAAACATGTAATGACTTGTAATTCTGACATGATAATGAATCCAGTTAGTTTCCAACCTCCAGTGTTCATGTTGTCAATTGAGTCCTTTTATATTCTCCCTGCGTTTTCGAGTTAAAATAAGACATTGAAATATTAACACTTTTTAAATGCATGATTCAGTAACAATATTATAACTACTTGCAGCCTTTCTAGCATCAGTTCTACCTGCAAAAAATATTAGCGCACAGCCTCAATGGGGCGGGGGGGGGGGGGGGGGGGGGCATATGTGATATTGTTGATGTCTAACACATTTTAAATATCACCTTCAGTATTAAAACTGTCAGAATAAGACATGAGAAGCTCTGCTTTAATGTAAACTCCATTGAAAAGGTGAGCCGGTAGAGTTCTCTGCACTCCAGCTGAACAAACAGAGAGTTGTGAGGGCGTAAGACTAACTCTCTCTACTCTCATTCTGCCCTACAGCAGCCAGCGGCACCAAGCCAAGATGTCAAAATCACCTGGATGAAGCCAAGACGAGCAGCCGGAGTGCATGAGCTCTGGGGAGAGCAGCGCATTTTCCATTCAGAAAATTTCATCAGACCATTGATGCTGAGCCATCAGGCCTCTTGTCAAGGCTACATGTGGCGCTTCAAGTTAAGAGTATGTGTTTGTGTCTGCGTGTTTCACTAAAATGATATGGAAGGGGGCGGGGGGGCTGGTGAAAATTTTGGCACTGTCTAGACCGTTGAGTGTTTTGATTGATTGCACTGATTTCCTCCTGAAATGCCGAATGATCATTACACCTGGTCCTAGTCATGTTGAAGAATATGTGCTGCACTCATCCAGCATGCCAAGTCATTAACAAAGTGACAGACTAATCAAAAGCCATTACATTATACTTTCCACCTCCTGCTTCTGTCATGTGTCAGATGAATGTGCTATCACAAAAGTACACACTGGCAAATAATCCAGCCATTGTTTGATAGTGTATGAGTCCTCGGTTTCCCCTTATGGGGTGGAAGAGAAGAAGATTGATGTCGGGTGTCACTGGTAGGAAGTGTGTACAGCTAGGCCTCATTGCAATCCGTGTCCTTGTGCGTGAGGCTCGGCTGGACACTGCATAGTTTGGCAGTCTGTATTCAGAGGGGAAGCACATTAATGATGAGAACCCATGCCACAGAAAAGCTTTTCCCATCTAATCTGAGCAGCGGGGCCTTCACATTTACACTGCCTCTATTCTCTGACAGTGAGGGCAAGCATGTAAGCTACATAGCACTGCATGGATTTCTAAATGGACCAATTAAAAAAAATAGTCATGAAAAGTTCAAAGTGATGTTTTGCTACAGAAAATGTTTGGTTTTTCATCTACATAGTTTCATCTACATGAGTTTATTGTGATTTTCTTTATAAAGTGTCCTTGTGTAACTTGAAAAGTTTACTTATAGGTAAATGGCGCACTTATATAGCGCTTTTATCCAAAGCGCTTTACACTGTGTCTCATTCACCCATTCACACACACACACACACACACACACTCACACACCAATGGGAGCAGAGCTGCCATGCAAGGCGCTAACTTGCCATTAGGAGCAACTTGGGGTTCAGTGTCTTGCCCAAGGACACTTCGGCATGTGGAGTCACATGGGCCGGGAATCGAATTGCCGATCCTACGATTAGTGGACAACCCGCTCTACCACCTGATCCATGGCCACCCAATATAAGTTTAATCTACACTATTGTTACAAGTCTCACAAACGTTCTGTGCTGTATTACCATAATTAAATTAAGATTGAGGATATTTTCAGCTCATTTACAATGGAAATGTGTATTATTTGTAGCCAAAGTAGTCAATACCAATTTCTACCGGACCAATTAGCTTTAATTATGTATTGCTTGGCCAAATGATAGCTAACTTACTTTCAAACTTGGCTGCTGGTTTACCAGCAATGTAGATTATTTGTTTACACAATATTTTAATGTTAACTAGCATACTCTCTAACATAATTACTGATTCATACAATATAATATCCGACTGTTAATCCTGGATACATTTATCAGACGCTTTTATCCAAAGCGACTTACAATTGAGAGCACACTCACACACCAATGGTAACAGAGCTTCCATACAAGGTGCTAGCTTTGCATGTTTTTTTTAAGAAGCAATATCTCAGATTGATCAACTTTGTGTGATAGATAGGATGAGAACTTACTTCCAAGTACACTTTCAAGCTAATATGTCATTAACATTCAAGTATATGGCTCTGAACTGAAGTAAGTTTTCTTACCAGTATACAATTTGTCCCATTTTAGTACAAACAAAGTCTAGAACTATTACACAGATAGTATATCAAGTAGTAAACTTCATTGTACTGTGTACTTAATGCACCGATAACACACTTTAAAAATGTACTAAAATATAAATAAACCATGATTTTACCATGCCAAAGAAACTATGGTTACCACCCTATTTTGATGTAAAGAAAAACTAAAGCGGTACATTTACCAGACACTTTTATCCAAAGCGACTTACAAATGAGACACACTCACACACCAATGGTAGCAGAGCTGCATGCAAGGTGCTAGCTTGCCATCGGGGGCAACTTAGGGTTCAGTGTCTTGCCCAAGGACACTTCGGCATGGGATCACCCGGGCCGGGATTCGAACCACCAACCCTACGATTAGTGGACAACCCACTAATATTAGCTGAGCTAACTAATGTACTTAGCTGCCACAAATTTGTGCAGTGCCATATTTAAATAGTTAAACTAAGGTTGCTAAATACAGTACTGTACAAAAGTCTTGGGCACATGCAAAGAAATGTTTTAGAGAGAAGATGCTTTGAAAAATAATTTAATTAAATGTTTCTACATAAAAAAAAATACTATAAAGAGCTGTAAACAGTAATAAATGAAACAAAGTCAATATATGGTGTGATGACCCATTGTTTAAAAAAAAATAGTATTCTCAGGTACAGTGTGTGCAGTTTAATAAGGAAATGAACTGGTAATCTTGCAGAACCAGCCACGGTTCTTCTGGAGACTTTGACTATCGCATTTGCTTCATATTTTTCAGCAAAAACCCAGCAACCTTCGTTATTTTTTTTGTTTTGTTTTGTTTTTTGTTTGTCTGAAAAGTGGTCTCTTACATAATACACTGCTTCATTACTGACATAAAAACATTTTCTTTGTAACATTTAATTTTGTGCTAAAAACTAATGTTTGGAAATCTAAAAGGTTTTTGTACTTATTCAGATTGCTGGGACAAAGGCTTTTCAAAGCCAAACAGATTACATATAAATCAATAATTATCTCTTTAAGAATATCTGTTGTGACCCAGATGAGGACGGGTTCCCTTCTGAGTCTGGTTCCTCTCAAGGTTTCTTCCTCTTAAACATCTTAGCGAGTTTTTCCTTGCCATTGTCGCCACTCAGTGTCTTGCTCAGTTGGGATAAATTTCTCACTTTTACTGTGTGTGTACTGTGTGTTTATATTCCTGTAAAGCTGCTTTGAGACAATATCTATTGTAAAAAGCGCTATACAAAAAAAAAAAAATGAATTGAAAAAAATTGAATTGAATTCGATAATGTAGAGGTCATAAAATAAAAATCTATAAGAAAGTGTGTACTAAACAATAGAGTGCTAAATACTGTATGTTTGTTCTGTTAGGTTTGTGGAATATTGTTTTTCCTGTGAGGCTGTAATGGTGTACTGAAGGGAAAGTGCTGACTCAGCATTACTGTTCCCTAAATTGAACTTAATTTAAGGCTTATGTAACATGTGCCCTTGAAGTTTGATGTTAAAATTCAAAGGATCAAAGGTGAATGCACTATGATGAAAGCCTCTGTATCTGTTCAATCTTGTTATTGTGACCCATGACAGAGTCAGATTACAGAACAGAAGAAAACTTCTGTCATTTTCTACACGCTGTTACTAGAAACCTATAATAAACTCCAACCTGTTCCAGTTTGGTTTCTCATCTCTGTTACAGATTACAGATCATCACTGTGAATCCTGTATAAAGAGTCAGACACTGTAGGCAAAAACTTTTTATAATTACTTTAAATTGCTCAGCAAAATTCTTTGTACACTGGTCTATTATGTAGGACTTGATCCCTTAATTGTACATGTGAGACATGCTCCCTAAGCTTGGTCAAGTGAGTGATGGCGTCTTCTGAGTTATCAAGTGGGAACCCTCCTTCCTCTGTTTCACTGATAGGCCCATGACACTTGACAGCTCCAGAGGGTTCAGCCGTGAATCCTAGTGTCCCGGGCTCAGTCCATTAATGCCATCACCTCAATTGAGGGCCCAAGTGGAGTTCTTTCTCTTCATCCAGAGCCACTGACACTGCTACAGTTTTCTGTAGTTCTGGAAAGATCTTGGACTGCTTGCTGGTGGGCCTCCTTCGTACACCCAACTGTTGGAGTAGCTTTGACATTGATGTGGCCACAAACCCTCTGCAGCCTACTTCAATCAGCTGAACCTTTGCTTTCCAATGTTACACATTGGCTGCAAGCTCAGTGTACCTCAGTTTCTTGCGCTCGTAGGCTTCATTAAGAATGGAGTGCCATCCTTCCAGGGCACTGTAAATGTGATGTACATAAGATGGAGTGAGGCCGACCATAACACGATGTCTGGTCTGAGGTCGGTTGACACGATCTCAGTTGAGAAGCAGAGCATCTGGCCTAAGTCTGCCACAATCGTCCTATCGCGTGCGCCACCTAGCCACGGCGTCTGGTCTTGCAGAGGTGGATCTGGCTTGACCCTCACCTTCCCAGACAAATGCTATTGCTGGCTGGTGGGATGGAGGTGGGAAGGCTGTTGACGCTCATCTGTTGAACGTCCAGTACTGTTGCAAGACATCATAGCAACTGGTTGTGCTGCCAGGCACAACCGAGTTGCCTTGTTCCAGCTTGGTGTGCTGGTCCCAAGGCCAAGACCACTCCTCCCTTGCTCTAATCTGCCCATGACATCTCTGTGCTTGAGCACTGCCTTTGCCTGCTCAGATGTTTCTGCTGGGGTCCATTTCCTTCCAGTAGCCATGATGAGGGCAGTTTGGCTACAAACAGATCACTCGACTCTGTTAGCATCATCTCCAGTCTTACTTTGGTGCATTTGTACTCCTCTGAGTTTATATTAATGTACTAGATCAAATACATTATTTCTATAGTAACAGTTCAGACACAGGGATGCTCGTTCACGCTTTACATAATCTACATGTAATAAACAGATTTAAAAAAACATGTAATTTAACAAAGAAAAATTGAAATTGTGAAGTTTTCTTCACAGTAAAGACATTTATTTAATATTTACCGAAGGAGTCTCAAATATCAGTAAGTTTTCCGCAATGAGAAAGTCTTCAGAACAGAGGATAGAGGCTTTCTCGAGGCTTTCTAGAGGCTTTCCACACGTCAAGCTGTGTTGTTGTGAGTGTTTTTTGTTCTTGTTGTTTTGTTTTCTTCTATTAACTTCAACAGAGATAACAAGTGGCTGCTAAAGGAACAACTGCATACCTTTATAGCATACCATGACATTAAATAAACTATAAATGACTATAAATGGATAAAAACATGACCAGTGAACATTCCTTCAGGTTTACTACTAGGCTTCATGTCTGTAGAAGGCCAACATTCACGGTTTACAAAGAAAGTTAAGACCTACTATTTCCCCTACACCATTTGTCCTGTTTCACATAAAGAACACCCGCTGTGAGATTTCAGTGAGAAACCACCAGCATGTATTCCACAGCGCCACCCTACACAGCAGCGGTGCACTAAATGAGGCGCTTTGCTGCAGAGTGGCAAGAGACTGCATGCCACGTCACTCACACTGCCAATGGGCTGTGAAAGGCAAGCTGGAAAGGACAGGCCGAGTGCTAATAAGAAATGCCAACACAAACAGGCGGCTGGGCCAGCCAATCCCTTGCCTGTCACCGCAATACTTCTCACTGTCTCCACTTACAAGCCGAACCTGCTGGATGTTGAGGATGGTTTAAAGGTGTGATAAATTTCAAACTGCCAGCATTCACACAATAAGGTAAAGGGCCTACGTACAGAGATTTGTGTTGTGGGATTATTTTAAGTAGTTTCATTTGGTAGCCAGCAGGCTTCACGTGCACTACACTGATATCCTCTGTCCCGGGCAGGAACTGTCAGTGAAATTGCTGAAAGCTTGCTTATGACTAAAAATACACTTCTGAGAAGGACAAGGAGTTAGTTATCATGTTTCCTACACATACTTTAACTATGGATTAGGTTCAAGGATCTTTCAAATTTCATATTTTCCAAGCCATAAACTGAAAGGTGTGTTGAGATTTTCCTATTTTTTTTCCAAGCAGCTAGCCAAATGAATATGAAATAAATAGCAACTGTTATTTTGTTGTTGTCTGCGATGGACTGGCACCCTGTCCAGGATGTACCCTGCCTTGTGCCCGATGCTCCCTGGGATAGACTCCAGGTTCCCCGTGACCCTGAAAAGGAGTAAGCGGTTGAAGATGGATGGATGGATGGATGGATGGATATTGTTGTTATTTTGTTTGTTTGTATTTTTTTTTACACGATTTTATGTTTGTATACTAATAATTAAAAAAAAAAAAACAACCTCAAGCCACATGATCACAAGTTGTTCCTACAATCCTTCTAGAGTCCCTTGTGTTTATGTGAGAAGTGGAAATAACTTTCATTTCTGCAGATGTGGGCCTCAAACTAATACTGAAAATAATTTCCCAATAATATTTTTTCCCATATTATTTAGGGGTCCAAGCACCAAAGTTTATACCAGGATTCTTCTCCTTCTTTTCTTCTTCTTGTTCTTCTTATTCTTTTTTCTCTGGCTCATATCTCAGAAACAATAAGTCTTACTGTGGAAAAACTCCACTTACAAATTTTGAGCTAATTTGTATAACATGCAAAACCTGCTTTTGCAAACCAGTCCAAGGATTTTTATATATTTTCAGAAAACTTGTATCAAATTACTCATCAGAGTCTGAATCTTAATAACGATCAAAGCATGTTGAGATTTGCAAACAATATGGGCAACACATGCCAATTAATTCTGGTACAGCAGAGCTTAATTTCCTCAAACAGCTGTTTATGTCTGCAAAGCATGCTCATCCATAGAGACCAGGGTTGAATTCATAGAACTGTTTTTCTGGACGGAATTTTCTACATCTTAAACTCTAAGTGGATTTTAGATGATGACGATCCACAAAGGGTGCTTGGACCCCATAGGTTGCCACTTACGGATGCAACTGGGCTTTGAAATCTACGCATCTCTGTTAACATTAAAGCTTCTTATGAAGTTTTATGCAGCATTATAGAAATAAAGCATTCTATATTGTATTTCTTGTCCAGGCTATGACGGAGATTCTGAGTTAATGAGCATGTACAAGATCTCTGTACTTAAAAATAACTGTGGAATCACATGCATATGACCAACAGACTTTTCTACACTGTCTACAGAGACATTAAACCTTCAACTCAGCAAGATACATCCCATAGACTGTGTCGGCCTAGGTTTCACACACACACACATACACACACACACACACACATTCGTGCAGAAAAGTGGCTGATTGTTGATATTATTTCAGTGTCCCAGAGGTACACCTTACTTGTCCAAAGCCCAGAATCCACATCCTGACCGACTCAATTCTTTTGTACGCCCTCCAACCTGAGCACACGGGGACTTCCAGTGGTGGCAGAAGATTTATGAAGCCCCTGTCACCCAGGGTTAACCCCCGCCACCTTCTACCACGAGGATTCCTTCTGAAAACAATAACATCCAGACCTGCTGGCCTCCGGGACGCCCCACAGTGCCACTGACGTGATCTGTTTGTTCTAGTGATTGCTGCTGTCTACAGTCGCTAACGGATCGCTGTCACCACCGTATCAGCTAGGAAAAATCTCCACACAATCAAAAATACAGGCTGTTATCTTATGAAGCAAGATCTTAATCAAACATTTCCAGCAGCCATAATAGAAAAATGTCTAGAAATAAATAACTTTGTTCAATGAATAAGAAATAAGATTTGCAGTCTTAGAAAAAGTATGCACAAGTAACTATTGTGAATGGTTTTATTTTGTTTTATAACGTTTCTATTAAAAATCCTTAAGGGTAAGGGTAGTACACAAAATGTTTTTCTAAGATTGTACCTTATGTGAAGGAACCTGCTATGTGAAGGTTCTATACAAGCTGGAACTTTATATTCTTCCTGTCACAGACCAAATTCTCAGGTAAACTACTGAATAAAGTTTTTTTTTTTAAAATTCATTGACCTGTTTTGTGTCTTGATTTGGACAATCCAGCAGCCTGGGCACTCTAAGAACTGTTCTGCGATGAGAAAGTGGACCCGTTTGTAAGTTTTGGCCTACCAAATCACTACAGATTTTTTTCCATGACACAGCAGAAACTAAAATGACTACACTGAACAGAATGGAGGTAAAGAGCAACAACAGAGACCTATATTCATTTTGTGTTACTGACCATTGGACATTATGCTGTAATCATTGTGGATCAAACACAGAATGATGCTCTCTTATAGACAACATAGACAAGTCAAAAGCAGCCAATAGTAAGTGTGCGCTGTTTTAAAAATAACAACAAAAAAAGCTCACATGTATGATATGTATGATGGCTATTTCATAAGATGCAAATGAGGCATGTAAAAAAAAAAAAAAAAGAAACAGTTCAGAAAAAGGATTCTATGTGAATTGGCCATAATATAGAACAATTTCTTATAAAGCATTGTAAAAGCTTTCTGCTATTAAATAATAAATTGCCCAGCACATACCCTATATGGCCAAAAGTATGCGGACCCCTGAGTATTGAACATTCTATTCCAAAACCATCCATCCATCCATCCATCCATCTTCAACCGCTTACTCCTTTTCAGGGTCACGGGGAACCTGGAGTCTATCCCAGGAGGCATCGGGCACAAGGCGGGGTACACCCTGGACAGGGTGCCAGTCCATCGCAGGGCACAATCACATACACACTCACATTCATACACTACGGACACTTTAGACACACCGATCAGCCTAACATGCATGTCTTTGGACTGGGGGAGGAAACCGGAGTACCCGGAGGAAACCCCCGACACACGGGGAGAACAAAACCATGGGCATTAATATTGAGTTGTTCCTCTTTCGCTGCTATAAAAAACCTCCATTCTTCTGGGAAGGTTTTACACTAAATTTTGGAATGTGGCTGTGAGGATTTATGCACATTCAGCCCCAAGAGCACAAGAGGTTGGGCAGTGATGTCCAACCAGAAGACCAGGCATGCCATTGGTGACATTGTAGATCAACCTAAAGGTTTTCAGTGGGGTTGAGGTCAGGGCTCTGTGCACCAAAGTTCTTCTGCTCCAACCTTAAATCATATCTTTATGGCCCACAATTTGTGTACAGGGTCATCAGGTTTGGACATTTTAGATCGAGTGCAAGAAAATCCTAATGATACAGCATGTAAAGACATTCTAGACAACTGCATGCTTCCACTTTTGAGGCAACAGTTTCGGGAAGGTTCACATATGTGTGTTATGGTCAGGTGTCTGTAAAACTTTGGCCATGTAGTGTAAGATAGAAGTTGTTGGCAGAGGTAAAAGCCAGATCACTGTAACATCACAGCTGTATCTAACATTCACTCGCCACATTTATTGAGAAATATGCTGGTAAAGGAACATTGCATTTACTTTAATAAATAATAAAGTATCACATCATGGTTTTGTGAAATTTATTTGTCATGGTGAGGTGACAAGACACATATCTTAACAGCTTGAAGATCTAACTTGGCGGCTGTGGCTCAGTCGGTAGAGCGGGTTGTCCACTAATCCACTAATCGTAGGGTTGGTGGTTCAAATCCCGGCCCGGGTGATCCCATGCCGAAGTGTCCTTGGGCAAGACACTGAACCCTAAGTTGCCCCCGATGGCAAGCTAACACCTTGCATGCAGCTCTGCTACCATTGGTGTGTGTGTGCTCTCATTTGTAATTCGCTTGTAAATGTAAAATGATATTTCTGTAAAGCTGCTTTGAGACAATGTCCATTGTAAAAAAGCGCTATACAAATTGATTAATTATTATAATTAATTATTAACTTTAGTCCAAAGCTTGAAAACTCACAAAACTCAATATTAATGTAAACTTCCAGAAGATTTTAATTGGTTCTGCAAACCCCCTTCTAATATCTCCACTAAATCTTA
Organism: Noturus placidus; assembly: GCA_022414735.1. NCBI lineage: Eukaryota > Metazoa > Chordata > Actinopteri > Siluriformes > Ictaluridae > Noturus > Noturus placidus. The sequence continues at coordinate 134,959 of JAFFST010054954.1, read as the reverse complement.
TCATCAAAAGAACCCTTTTAAGTAAGCTTTGAAGAAGACTTAAGATGTTGAAATTCTTCCCCCTATTTTCCCACTTTTATCTTTCTCTGATTTTCAACAACATTGGCTTGCCTTTTCATTGCTCCTTCTGGACAGGTCACTGTGCCGAGGTCTCCAGAGAGCGTTTTGGAAATAGAAGTAGGCAGAAAGCAGAGCTGGTCCCTGTCAGGCCGCATAAGAGAGAGAACAAACAGAACTAGCACGGCTCTCATCAAGTCATACTTAACTCCATTTGAATTCCCCTGACCCAAACCAGAGTAAATGCCATGCAGTTTGGGGCCCTGAGTCTTTCTGACAACATTTTTAAATTTGTCCAAATTCTGACAGGGAAAACAAGGCAAAGCACCAAATCAACCCTGAGATGCAACAAAGCATTGACAAAATTCCAGGCAAAACTATAAACCTTGTTTGTCCTGTCTGCTTCTCTAGGCTAGCATGCAACCAGAGGTAGTGTGTGGTTAGACCAGAGAGTGTGTATGGGTCAGACAGACTGCAGCTGCAATGGTGTATGACTCAGATCTGTTCCAGAAGAAGACGACAAGGAAAGCACCAATAAAAAGAACTTTTGAAATATACACCGAGAGCAGTTGGAAAATCATGTAACAGATGGAAAATAATACAGATGACTTATTAACTTGTCAGATATTCCAAAGCTACAAATAGAAAATGCAATAAACACACTGACGTTTTGACTGATCATAGATTTTTACATTAAAATTTGACGTTTATACCACAGCGCCGTTGAATTCCTGATTCTGGTTAGTCAGATGGTGTTGATTCATTTTCTATAACAGCACCATTAATGCACTCAATTTAATATGTTCTCTTTTTAATAGGAACTTACACAGGGACCTGCATGGCAGACACGATCACGTATGCAATCATTGAAATTGAGAAGTTATTTTTTTAACGAGGAGATGATTATTTTGCATTTTTTTTGTGGAAGGAGTCTCCAGTTTCATTGCGTTAAAACAGTCAGAGGTAAAGCTGTAATTTTTCAGACTCTGGAAAGTCTTCAGAACTTTTTGCAGTTTCTCAAGTCTTTGTCTTATTGACTTCAAAATTAAGCAAGAAGTGTGCCTGATGAGGAAATAACTAGAAATAACAAGAGCTAACATGTTCCACATACGTTTCCATCCACCCATCTTCTACCGCTTACTCCTTTATCAGGGTTACGGGGAACCTGGAGCCTATCCCAGGAGGCATCGGGTACAAGGCGGGTTTACACCCTGGACAGGGTGCCAGTCCATCGCAGGGCACAATCACATACACACTCACACACCCATTCATACACTACGGACACTTTAGACACGCCAATCAGCCTAACATGCATGTCTTTGGACTGGGGGAGGAAACCCCCAACGCATGGGGAGAACATGCAGACTTCACACACATGGCCACCGTGGGACTTGAACCCTGGATCCTGAAGGTGTGAAGCGACTTGCTGTGTTTTCTAAGGAATAAAAAGCTTTGTATATACACCTCATTTGTATGACAAACTGAGTCCCAACTGTACCCTAGATAACTGCTCATTTTAAAGTAATGTCTTCTCAATACTGACGGCATCAGAAAAGAGAGGGTTTCACTTAAAAGGACTTCCTTTCTTTTCCATTTCCAAACAAATAAGGGTCACTTTTAAGTGTTTTACATGAAGGGAGGAAAATGAAATTCCCATTAAAATAAATAAAATAAGTGTTCATATTTCACAATGGCACTAATTGGGGTCTGCGTGGTTTTATGATAGTCATATTTCTGCTTTTTGTCTGTTGCTTTGCTCAAAATAAAGATTTATTGCCTGCATGTGCAAAAAGAATAGGATTTTAGATAAATATTCCCATGCTTCACTGGAGGCTAAATTGAGTATGAAAACCAGTTTGAAGCCATTTGTGTCAAAGACAGAAAATGGCAACGCTGCACTCATAGGATTAGATTTTAGCAAACCTGGCATACACTTGTGTCTATTGAATTGGTTGCTTAAAATAACACTCCAATAAAGCCCATTAACAAAATAAAATGCTCCCTTTTCCTGTATATAAATGAAGTTAGTGCAATGTTTTTCTTAATAAGAAAGCATTCGGGTAATAGAGTTTATCATACACTTCATCATATACAGTAACCTCCCATCTGCATCTCCGTTATTGTGAACATGTGTCTTTAATGCACTTACACTATAGTCTATAGTCTATAAATAATCCCATGCACTGATATTAAACAGATAAAAGGCGGAGACCATGGTCTTTAGGTCTTTAGTGGGAGTTATGTCCAACCCTGTGATATTCAGGAACGATGATGGAACAGGAAAGCTAGACAAATAATTTCCATCAACTTTAAAAAATGTACAAATTGGAGACAGGAGAGCGCTGATATAAATGACCAACAAGCATTCTGGACAGTGGAAAACACAACATGACAACCACAAGCACCTCATCACTCCACTCCGTCTCAGTGACGTCTGGAGAGACATGATTTTAATAATGCACTGGTGTGTTATTAAAATTAAATCTAAACTAGCCTAAATTGGTGTTACATAAACATGCACTTAACCCTCACAAGGGAGACCAGTGACCCCTATTATCTACACTGGGAATAAATGAGGTTGGTAAACTCGCCTTTGACATAACGATTACTTTTCTCTTTGACAGAAATGTTGTAATGGTCAGCGGTATTGACTCAGGAATGCTGCCTGTTTTGAAGGCGACGTAAAGGAGTGTTTTCCGCTTAAACATACCTTTAAGCCTAGATCACATGCGCTTAAAGGAAATGCATCAAACAGGCTTGTAGTGGTAAAAATAGATCTATAGATGAGTTTTGACATAACGGATTTATAGACAATGGTTTGATTGAATTTGTAATGGCTAACACCTAATATCCTTAGCGTTCCTTAACATTCCTGAAGCCATTTCCTGCACTTAGTTCCTTTAATTGTTCTCTAGTATGGCATTGAAATGTTTTGTTCATTTCAACATTGATATATTGCCATTCATTCCTGTGAATGATCCTTTCACATACCTTATAAGCCTATAAGACAGAAATGCTTCAAGTACCGGTATATTTTCTAGAAATATTTGCCTGGTTTACATTTTAATCAAATTTGTAGGACTAACTTTAACCACGTTTTCAGTATAACACTGGTTCAGTATAACACTATATCACTGTTGGCTTGCTTCAAATTTGACATAAGAAGAGACTGGTAGAACTTTATATTTGAAAATGATACGGGTTGGGGGTTCGATTCCCGCCACAGCCCTGTGTATGCAGAGTTTGCATGTTCTCCCCATGCATCGGGGGTTTCCTCCGGGTACTCCATTTCCTCCCACAGTCCAAACACATGCATGGTAGGCTGATTGGCATGTCCAAGTGTCTGTAGTGTATAACTGAGTGTGTGAGTGTGTATGTGATTGTGCCTTGCGATGGACTGGCACTCTGTTCAGGGTGTACCCCGCCTTGTGCCCGATGCTCCCTGGGATAGGCTCCAGGTTCCCCCTTGATCCAGAAGGAGAAGCGGTATAGAAGATGGAATCTATTGCAATAATTTGCATATGGGTCTAGGATTTAACTATGTCTACTATTATTAGTGCAGTGCGATGAAATATCAGACATTTTAGCATGCTTAAATTTGTGAAACAGAATAAATATAGGAACAAATAGGAAGAGTTTGCATTACTGGAAGCCAAATATAATAATCTCGGGGAAAATGTATTTCAGTCTTGCAATCGTCAAAGTAGGTATGGTCTTTAGTTACATGACATACCATGGCTGCATCGATGAACCCAGTAGTATCCAAAGTCCACACCTAGGAATGCTAGCCACCATGTCCAACCTGAATCCCATGGTAACTCCAATATGTGGAAGTTGTTCCAAATATATATGTAACTGGAAACCTCCAGACTTCTCATAAAGAGCCTGAGATAAACAGAATATGAAATGAATACAAAGATTAGTTTGTGAGGAAGTCAGCATTTAAACTGTTCACAATAAAAATACAGTGTGACAAACATCAACAGTCAAGCTCAGTAAATGAAAAGACTTCCTCTGATCTGACAGGTATAGTTTCATTTTATTTTTATTTCATTATACAAATATTACATCGTTCATATTTTTATTTTAAAATGATGCAATGAAATGTTTTCTGCATAAACATTCTACTATAAAGAGCAGTAAATACCAGTCAACTAAAGAATGGCAATATTTGGTGTGACTTTGCCTTTAAAAATGCATCAGTACTCTGAGGTATACTTAGTGCAAAAAATTGGTTGCTAAGTATTTCTAAACATGTTAGAGAATCTGATGCGGTTATCCTGGAGACTTTAACTCATGCACACATGCTCCTGTTTGTGCATGTAATCATACAGCGTGACAGCCAGCAGTCTGAAAAGTTGTCTATTTTATAATATGGCAACAACAAAAATTGTCTAACATTTTAGTTGTAGTTGAAAAAGTGATGTTTGAGAATCTAAAACATTTTCACTGACCCAATAATGCATAAAATAAACATCTAAGAATTGAAATGTAGGTGTCTGAGACTTGGCACAGTAGTGTATTTGATTTTATTCTACAGGATGTCTCCGTACATAGAGGAAATGAATACTTTTTGAGCAAACATGTCTTCCAAAATTTTTCACACTTTTTTAGAATATATAATATATCTGATTCTGGAGCTATTTCACTTCTTATTCTTCTTGACCTTAGAGCCGCCTTTGATACTGTCGATCATG